>CAUJRU010001341.1:0-164431 GCA_963277665.1 Viscum album | reverse complement strand
TTTTACCATCCTAGATCTCAGTGGATTCCCATCCCCGCATGGGATATCATAGATACTTTCATAAAAAATGTGTGAGATAAGACATCATAGTATTGAAATAATTAAGAAAAGAATGAGTGTGAGATAAACATGAGATCAATAATTCTAACAAATAATAATTATTGTAGAAGATTATATTAAATTCCTTAGAAACATATAACAATATTGATGATCAAAATAGAATAAATTGAAAATATAAAACATATGAATATAACATATTTATAAAAATTTTCTATATTTACATATATTGAAAATTATTTTTGAGACATCATAGAATAACATGCTAGTCTCAATACCCATGAATCATACAATTTATCCCAGGAGATATGTAAATTAATCAATTTAATGAAGGTGTATAATTTTGGGTCCAACAATAAAATCATAATAATAAATACACTTGGGTTCCATATATAATGGAAATAATTTATAAACCATAAACATGAAAAAATATGATAACAAAATGAGTCACATAATAATGTCACAAAAAATAAGGAAAATAAGTATCTCAATGGGTACCATGTAAATAAAGTATTAAAATATATGGTATTTTTATAATTTAATAAATGTATATAGGCAATTAATGTAGAGATCAGAGTTAAGGAAACAGCATAAGAAACAATGAAGACGTATTTATGGAAATGAACCCCTTAATAATGTTTTAAAAAATGGATAAAATAAACATTAATGTAGATAATAGAATACAATTTGTTCAAAACTATAAATTAACCTTGTCACATTATAGTTATGTAATTTATTTTCTAATTAATATCCTTTATAAAATGGGTATAACAAAACAAAGAAATGAATATATGGTTTCCTTTTTTTGGGTATTATTTAATCAAGAGGCTGGAAATTCAACATGAAAAAAATTTATGTCCATATATAGTAAACCAAAAATAAGATAATATATATTATGTAAGAAATTAGTAATATTATAAGTGAAAGAGATAAGGGGATTATATCATACGTTAAAGGAAATAAAAATTAACGGAGTGCCCTTACCTCTCGTAAATAATCAACATATTAAGTGAATCAAATATCCTGAATAATGAAAATAAATCTATTCAATTATTTATAAAAAACCATATTCATATTTAATCAATTTTTTACTAATAATTTGGTTCCATTTATAATCATTTTCTTAAATCAATGTATTCAATTCCATTCCCTGGGTAATTATTATTTAGAATTTTAATCATTTCATTGGAACATTGATGACAATTATGGTTCTTATAAAATGAGTAAATAAATATATAAGTGTAATGAAATGGAATATTTATTATTCTTGAAATTAAAAAGGTTCACAAAGTCCAATTTTATTCTATCATGTGTTTTCATTAATTGGTATTAGGGTTTCAATAACGACTTGTTAATTTCGGTGGTATACTGGACACAATGAATACAATTTGATTAATTTGATTATTGGATTATTTACTCATTAGAGAATATTAATAATAATATAATTATATAATTAAAAAAATATAAAAAAACTGATTTTTATTACCATTAAAAAAGGAAGTAATAGTTTATTAATCACAATATCCTTAAATGTCGTTATATTGTCCATTAATGATTTTATTAAATAATCTTGTTTATTATAGAGTTTAAATTCTAAAATTATAGTATCATAATATCATTAATTTTTTGATATAGAAATTGGTAATTCTATTTTTATATTTTAATAAAAAATAATGTAGTGTAAAATATGAAATTTTACTAGAAGTTCATACATACACTTTGGCATGAATACTTTGATCTTAGGTTGAGGCATTCAATAAGTGATATTTTGAAGATCCTGGTTCCTCCCTAGAATTGCTAATAGTTTCTAGATTTGGAATTTGTCATATTATTTTAATAGTAAAAATTCTATAGTGTGGGGAGAAGTGGGGTGGTGAGGGGTGTATTATTAGGTGATGGGAGGTGGGGTTTCTAATAAATTATTAAAATAATATAATATTTATCTAAATAGTCATATAACATTTGATTGAATAGTAATGTGAATATTAATTAATTATATATTTTGTATTATAATATTTATCTAACCTCTATAAACCCAAAAAACTAACCATACATGATCATCACAAAATATTTAATTTTTATAGATTTTTTATTGTCCTATGTATTTTATGATTCATAAATATACCAAAACATAACCCTACATAAATTTCATAATGTTTATTCCAAAATTCAAATATATTTTTTCAAAATACTTTTATAAATGAGGTAAATTTATTATTTTTTATAGTATAGATAACATAGTTTTATTGAATAATATAAAACCTATTTTAATTGAAATCCCCACTTTTATAAACATTATGTATCAATTATTGAGTAAATATTCTATTATATTTTGATACATATTTATACTTAATTTATTTTAGGTATATACTACTTAGAAGGTTACATAATCATTTATCATAATGTCTATTTTACTATTCAAATGGTTAGGCTTCTACTCTAACAATCATGTTATTATTATAGATGTCATATTTATACTAGTCATATAACACATATGCTTCCTATAAATAAAACTTATTTATATCATTCATCCTTAACTAAATTTTCAACAAAATTTATCTATACATAATTTAAAAAATTACGAACATATTTATAATATTTTTTATTTTTGTAATTATTTTTCATTAGAGTAATATTCCAATGAGAAAATGAACCTCTCCATTTCAAAAATTTTATTTTTTAATATTATTTTTATTATCACATTGTAATATTTTTAATATTATAGATATGATTTATCCTTCATATATAATTTTTTTTATGTAATAAAATATTTCCTATTTTCTATGGGGGTTCATGTGATTTATTTTTAAGAATGATTATATCCAAAAAATAAACAATAATATATTATTATGAAGGAATATTTCATATGAAAAATTCTTTGAAATTAAATATCTTCCCCCAATGTGAATAGAATATATGATAAAATGACTGGGGTATTATCTTAGACATTATTCTTTTGAGATCACATATAACCCATGTGAAATAGAATGTTGACACAATGAGTAAATAATCATATTGTTATGTTTCTCATTAGGTGAGTAAGGAATGGTAGATTATGTATTTATTGGAATATCATTACTTTTATCTTGAGAGAATCTTCCAGATTTCATTTCTTTTCTTAATGATAACGATTTATTCATTTAATTATTAATGTTATAGAGTCTCAAATTGGTGAATATTATATAGAGGTATTCCAATATTTCATTATACATATTGGTGCACAAGATACATGATCTGTTTTGGGTAAAGTAAAATATGTTTCCAAGGAAATTTGTATATCCCTTAAGATACATGTCGTGAATTAATAAATGAATTTATTAAATAATATCATTTATTCTATCCATGGTTTGAAATAAAATATTTCATTATCCTTTTGTAGGTTTTGGGATATATAATGAATAAATCTCAATAAGAACATTTAGATAAGTGTTTCATGTATCATTAGGTAAAAACATAATATCATTTATTGTATGGGTTGTTGTAATCATTGAGTATAATATTGTAGAAAATGTAAAATGTTTTTATATAATTAGGTAATTTATTACCTTATTATCTTATTTGATTCAAAATTATATTTCTTTTTATACATATATTAAGGAAATTAAATCATTTCATATTTATAAGGGTGTATTGTTCTATTGTGAGCATATTGTATATTTGTGTGGAAAAAATCCTTTTACTAAATATTATTAAATTGATAAAAATATCTAACCATGTTTATTAGTTTACTTCTCATATATGTGAAGGATAAAAGCCAGTTATTGGAACCATGTTTAATCTATGTATAATATTTCATCAAACAAAACATGGTCAAACAAAATGGATTATTGAAACTAAACAAGATAAAATGCGATCATGAATGGGGGAATCCTTTATGATTTCTAGTTTTTTCTTATAATTATAGTTAACATTCATCGAATAGAATGAAACCATTTGAATAACTACATGGAAAATCATTTTGAACACTATTATATTGAGTTGATATTGATGGGATGACTATTATATTACTAATATAAGTGTTGGATATGATTATGTGTATGCATTAGTATCAAGATCTCTTAATTATTAATTAAAGTATAATGAAATTTCTTTTAGACCATTGAAGGATAACATTAATGTCTTTAGATGGATGTCACATATATTTGAGAGTTTCTTATAAGTATGGATAATTGATGCATGCACAATGGCCCTTAATTTTCTTATAAAATACTCATTGATTTCAGCTATAAATTATGCTTTATTGATGTATTATTTTTTAGGTGAAGTATTGGGTACCATATAGATGATTTTGGGTGGTTTTACAGGTTTTTTGGGGGTTAACAGTATTTTTTGAGATTAAAAATATAGAAAAGTTTACACTTGGATACCATATGGACCTTTGGAGAGGGAAAATAGATGGTTCACAATTGGTTCGTGGTTATATCTAACCATTAAAAATTATATGGGATGATATGTGACATGGGACAATGGAAAAAATTTGGTCGGGTCAAATATTACCAAATTATGGTTTAAAATAATACAAGTTCACTAAATATGAAGTGATCATCACATAGTTAGTACATGGTCTGGTAAAATGTATGACCAAACCATGAACTAAAATTTAATTTATAAAAAAATAGGATTTTTACCTAAAGAATCCCAAAATATCATCCTGCATCCTCTTACTCTAAGGTATCTCAAACATTGTGACTCTAGTGGTAATTCATGTTGAATCTTACCACTCATAACTCTAATTTTGGTGGATCTAGAGGATTTATCACATTAGTATTCATTAAAAGAAGTCATCATCCCTATATTATTCATATTTCTTCTAGACCTTATCTACATGTCTAAGAAGGATTCATTGATATAGCATATAATATCTAAATATGTGATTTCTATTTTGATCTAATAAAAATTCATTATTTATTAATAGACCAGTGGCTGGATCTAGAGAATTTTCATTATTTCATCGATAGATTTATATCTATAATTGGAAATATATCTTGTTGGGAATGTTGATATATTTATAAACCCATTCAGTTTTCTTTTGTTTAATTGTGATTATAAAATCATCATGTGATGAATTTGTGATGATTCTAAGAATCATTGGTATGTAGAAAATGTTCAAGTGTAAATTAATGGCACACAATATTAACACCCTTGAGGAATGATGTCAACACCACATAAGTCCTTTCTATAATATTTATTGAAATGTTTGGATTGTGTGTGTGTGAATAGAATTGAAAATGATTGCATGATATGATATTTTTCTGTTTTATGGTATGGTGTGCATTTGCAGCCTATGAGAAATAGGTATTTTCATATGATTATTACTTTTGTATTATTAAATTTCGTGGGTGAATACATGGATTATGGAGGTTCTAATCTCGTATCATGGAGACATGTGATCATTTTGTCTTGGTAATCATATAAAGGGAGAGCATGTGTTAGTGAAATGTGTTGATGATGATGAAGATGAGATTTGGAGGTAGGGAAGGGGTACAACAAACTTGTGGACTAAATCGAGAAAGAGTAAGGGGTATGGAATGTGTGTCGAGAACCATGGAGGAACCATGGACGTGATGGCCTTTTCTCCCAACCTAGTAGAGGTTGGGGAACAACAAAATCGTGGTTTGGCTCGACGTTGATCCAGGGGGTGTGCTAACCTTGTGGAACTACTTGGGTAATGATTATTTTAGAACTATGATGCATGAAATGTGCATTATTAAGTCATAAAATAATATGTAATGATGTATGAGATGTTCCTTCCAGAATGTAGCTGAAGATGGTATGACTAGGGCCCATGCATGCATGGTTAGTGCTTGATCATCTAACATATGATTGGTTTCGTGGTTGTGAATTTACATACCTTCATGAAATACACATTTATATACATGTGATATGTATATTATGGACATGTTAGTGTTGTCCTACTGGGATTGTACTCATGACAATCATGGGAATTTCTTTGTGAATGTAGATTTCATGGCTAAGGATCCAATTAAAGGAAATTTCCTTATACTAGGGTCCTAAGAAAGTGAATATTATATGATTGTGGAAATGATGAAATAGAGTTTGGACAATCACTATATTGTTTTATTTTATTTACATTAGTTTTCAAACATTGCATGACATACCACATATAGAGTCTTTCGTTTTTTATTATATATCCTTTGACACATATTATTACTACGTGATGATTTTTTCTGTATTGTTATGGAAGGATTATTTTTTACTTTCTAGGATTCAAGGGAACTAATATTGTTACCATGGTCATAGTATCCCCATGTCACCATTCAAAACGTCATTGCTAGTAAAAATCCACTTTTGTATGAGGAGATATGCATTTGGTCATGTGACACACCATTATGAACTTGTGAAATAATTAATACATTAAAAAGTAGTATCGAAGGAGGGTTTTATTTCTTTTATTTCATATAAAATATTTTTTTTGGGAAAGTTAGAAAGGATATATACAGTGTTCAGTAGGGGAGTAATGAATGTGAATTTCTAGCTCTTATGTAATAGACCTTTGTGTTACTAGATATGTTATTTCTATTACTAGATATGATATTATAGTTTCATGTTGATCCTTAGTTATGTTCTGTGATTATAATTTATGAAATTTTGGTGAGTTTATAAATCATGAATTGGTTCATAGTTTCACATGTCATTAATATTATTGATTTTCATAAATATAAATGTAATCGTTAAAATTTGTTGTAGTATATGAAATATGACTAAAATTTATTATTTTTATTATCATAAATCCCCTTTTAATGGATAAGGGAACCCCAATGTGACATGAAAGAATTTAGACATCAAACCATGTCCCAATGGTCCAAAAGATATAAAATTGTATCAGTTCAAGAAAGAAAAAACCCTACACAAAAAAAAACATTTAGTCTATATTCCAACATCTCATCGCTACTCGGACTACTATCCCATGTAGATATGCACAAGCCTAATACAAATGGAAGAATCCATACCCTCTTGAACATCCAATTCTGGATAGCAATGATATGGTGAAAACTCTTAGCTATAAACATCATCTGGAGAAGCCCATATTAAAGATCTAGATGTATAGAACCTTGAACCACAGATCGTAGGCCACATTGCAGATCACACCATCAACACTGATTCCAACACAATAATAGAATCCCACAGTAGGTTAAAACAATAGATTCATAGTATAATATATGATATATGAATTAGGGATATATCTAAACTCAAATTTATATAATTTATCTACAAATTATATTTTTTATATACAAATTGATATGATTAATGTGAAGGTACGCGAGACTTATCATAGGATTTCATTAGTATAAATGGATTTTTTCTTTGTAGGAATGGGTATCCTCTTAGTATGGGTCTTTTTTATAGTGATTTTTAGTTTGAACTCAAAAATTTTCAAGTAATGTAACTATTTATTTTTTGGAAGGTGTTTTAAAAATTCATTTTTTATTTTTGATACATAATTCCCGATGAATTGTTATAGTACTAAATAGGTAAGTGGGTTAGGATGAAGACTCTTTTTTTTACCTTCAAATGTGCAAGAGGGTGTAGTTGAGAATGCTCCCAATGCCGCCCTAGTGATTCAGGAAATAAAATCCCTTCTACCATGATTAGTTTATGTAATTCCTAATAAAGTTGGATTATCTCATAAGATAATGGTAATGTTTTCTTAGTATTTTTATCATCATAATCCCCCACCCATCCATGTTACTAGGGGACCACAATATGATGAGTATTTGAATGATATCATTGAGGGAATATTTGATCTAGTGCAAAATTTGGAGGATCAACATGTTTTCATGGTTCCTTTAATGCTTCATGTTCCCATTAGGATATGATGGGGTGTTATGAAACAAGTATGGATATGTGAGGGAAAAAATTGGTAGACCATAAATTAGATATTCTTTGATTATTTTTTCAGAGATACCATAAATCTTAATTGAGCTCAGTACATTATAGATATTTAAATGGGATGGGTAATGGTATCTTTATATTATTATAATTTCATATATAATTTTTACATAACTACTATTTTGTTTAGGAATGAACAAATGAAGTCTGGAAAGATCTAAGTAGGCCATTGGCCAGTGCTGAGACACTATGTTTATATTTTTTACCTTACAATGTAATAAGAGGATTTAAAAAAGACATTATGAACCAGAAGGTTCTAGAGTAGAAAAAATTAGTAGGTTTTCATTCATCCCATGATGTATTGATGAGAATTAATCCAAATGATATAATGATTTCATTTTATAGTAGTAGGAAGAGGGAGGATGGGGATGCATGATAGGGTGGAAGTAGGTAGTCATAGTGAGGTATGAATTCTTTATCATCTTATAGAGAATATAGTGTTACCATGTGGTTAAATTTTTTGGTAGAATGAACATGATGCTAACTTTTACCCTAAACATCAGAATAAGTTTCCCAATGTGTCAATACTGGGAAATCTTATGAATTTCTCTTCAGTTGAACACGAATCTCTGGAAGAGGCCTTTTTTCAAGTATCTAAAAACATTTTTCATTTAGATATATATACTCTTAGAAAGGTAATTTTTTTTTACAGAAACTCTTATTTGAATGAAACATGAACATAGAGTGTGGCCTTCAAATAAGGAATAATAATATATGAGATTGTAGGATGAATGATTCATTGGTTAATTTTAGGATCATGGGGTGATAAAATTTACCCCCTTATTTATCATGTTTTCTTTGAAGGACTAAGTGAAATCCAACCAAGGTTCGCGTTCTTTATGCACAGTGATACGAGGTTGGTTGGATGGAAACAAACTAGTTCTAGAATAGTATTTAGATAGAGATGACATGATCAATGTTAATGGGAGTGTTGTGGTCCCTGCTTCCATGAGGTTAGAGTTGATGATGTAAGATCATAATTTATTTGGTGTTCTCACTTAGGATCTTTAAATGATTATCAAATTTTAGAATACATCTCTAGTGATCATGAATGAATAGTAGAATCACTTGTTTTTCCCTTATTGCCTTATCTATTAGAGGATTAAAACTAGAATCAATGAAAATATTTTTACATAAAACATTTACCATTGTAATATATATGTGGGATTAGATGATTCTGGATTTTTTTGGGAGTTTTTCAAGGACCCAAATAGATTTATATATAGTCTAGGTTGTGGTTGATCTGTTGAAAAAGGTGGTACATTTCATGCAAATCAAAGAGACTCATTATGTTGATGTGTTGTGAAATCACTATTTTTACTAGATTTTATGACTTCAAGGAGTAAATAAATTCATAGTATCATTCCAAGATGCTCTTCTCACTCCAAGGATCTTATTCTAATTATATACGGAAATAGGGACTTAGTTGAAGGAGAGTACAATGTATCATCTACAGAATAATGTAAAACATGAGATTAAAATAGATTTTTTTAGAGGAAATGCTTATAGAATGTATCCTTGATTATAATGGAACATGGGATGGTTATTTGTAAAAATAATAGTTTTTATATAATAAATTTTACAAGTATTAAATTCATATGTCACCGATTGAGGTCCTTAATGGTTTTCCATGTCATCCACCACTGGGTTTACTTGTGGAATGTAAGGTAAATTTTATTGGGATGAATATAGTGAAAGAAAAATCTAATCCGTTATTGATAATATTGAATATATTGGTGACTTCTCATAGTAAGAATCATTCATATACTGACAAGAGTCTATGAACCTTGGATTTTACTATCGGTGAACATGTTTTCTTATGGATGTCACCTCAGTTGGGGAATCGGTTATTGAAGAAGCAAGGGAAGTTAGCATCCTGAATTTTGAGATCAATTAACATTTTTTAGGATATAATAAATGTTTCCTACGTATTGGACATCCCTCCATTGTATCCATGAATTCATATCATGTTCTATATGTCTCAGATTTAGAGGTATAATTCACATCGTTCATATGGGAAGAATTATGAGGTTGTTGAGTTGGAACCGTATACATAATTTGTTGTAGAAAAGGTATGAATTATGGTATAAGGAATGAAATTATTTATGGGTAAGATAGTATACCATGTAAATGTTCTTTTGTATCATTGATGAATCTTGGAAGATATTTTTTGGTGGGAATCATATGTCTATGATCAAGGGCCCATGTTTTTTTGAGTAGGAACCATATATACACTTCTCGAGTGAAAAAAGTCCTTAGCTGGGGAGATTTTAATGGTCTATAATTTTATTTTATTTTACACCATAATTTCATACCTTATTTAAGTGTTTTTGTGTTATTATATTATTGGGTAAATTTTTAGTTAACATACAGATAGTTTTTTGAGTTTTAGAGGCTTTTAAGAGGGTGCACAATTTGAGAATAGTTTGGGAAAACCACAAGGTTTACACGAAGAAAACATGTAACTTGTTATAGAAGCACCATATATTGAAAAACATTGGAGAATTTTTAGATAAAATCATGTGAAATTATCTATGAAACTCTATGAATCTAGATAGTGGAAGAATAATATTTGTTCTATGGTTGAAAAAACCATGATTCCAAAACTGTGAAGGATCTATAATGTTATAGTGATCCTAGAACGATTGGCACATAGTTTTTTAAATCATGAAACCAACCTATACAATTAAAATTAATTAATCGGAGAATTGTGTATTTGACCTAAATCCTCCCTAAAACTCCCCATTTCACCTTTTGAATTGGTATCTTAAACTTAAGGACTTCAATTTCCATTCCCAATAACCCCCCCTCCCTCAAACTCTAATTCAGGCAGATCTAGAGGATTTGGGTCAGGAGAAATCAAGGTAATAGGTTATTCAACATATTTTTACCCTACATACTCTCCACTTATTGGAAATTATCATTAATCCTATATATCAAGGTTAATATATGAAATATATTATGATATAATAATAGATTCATAATTTATAAATGGACAGGAAGCACATCTATGTAATTTTCACATTTCCACGTGTGGATCTTGATATATAACTGGTGTGGATCTTATAGGGAAAGGTTTTCTATATCTAAGAACATACCACATTACTCTTATGGTATCCTAAATATTGAATCCTTATGTGATGAACTCGGAATGATTTTAGGAATAATTGTTCAATAGGCCTTATTTGGGTGGAAATTCTTAGTTTATGACATCAATACTCTTGAGGTATTATTTGATAACCACATATAGACATTGTGTAAATTTAATTGGAATGTTTAGAATGTTTTTGCATGGTTTCATAGCCTCAAAAATAATTTTTTGTTATAGTAAGCTTGTGATTATTAATATGCTTTGGATATTTATCCCTTATGAACTTTTATTAATTTTTTATGATTTTCCCTTCTCTATTATTCCATATTTAGTGTAAATTCATGTCCTGTGAATGTTTCCACCAAATATTAAGGATTCATATTTTTTATTATGTATTCATTATCTCCTAGAGGGGGAGTAAGTTCTAGTGAAACTATGTGTTGATGATGAAGATGATGCCTAGAGATAGTGCAGGGTTATGATGGAATTGTTTCCTATTTTTAGATATACAATATGATATAAAGAACTTAAGTCCTACCCAAGAATGAGATAATGGTGCGAAAAACTTTAATTTTGACATAGTAGATACATGGGCTTGAAAACCATTTGGCCCAACCAAGGTTTGTTCAACGGGTGTTATAGATTTTTGTCCTGGACAGTGGAATGATTCTGTATGAAATAACATCTAATATATGTGTTAGATTTGAGGCATGAATTGTTATGTGATGATGAATGAGTCATTCCATCTGGAATGGGGTTGATGAAAGTACGACCTAGGACCATTGCAGCCTTGTTAGTGCATGATCACACAACATATGGTTGGTTGCGTGTTTGTGAATTTTCCTACCATCAGGATATAAACTTAATATATATATTCAATTTATATTTAGGACATACCGGTAGTTTCATACTAGGTTTATACTCACAACATGTGAAGAAATCATGAATCACATGCAATGTTCAAGGTTAGGGATCTGACTAAGAGAAAGGGACATGCATCAAGGAACTAAGATTGTGGATTTTGGATGACAGAGGAAATTATAGGACAATATCTAAAAAATTAATGTAGTGTTTCTATTTATTTACTTTCATTTTTATATAATTGATTAATTACTGCATTTAGAAACTATTTATTTTTTATTGATGTGTTACTTGTATTACATTTTATAGTACCATGATGATATCCATTAAGTTGTTTTCGAATGTTTGTTATTACTTATTCTTATTTGGGTGCATGTATATTTTTATCAAGGGTATCATCTCTCAAATACACTATTCAAAACTTCATCCCTTGTTGGTGGAATCTTACCTATGGGGATACATGTGTGAGGTCATGTGACACACTATCCAAACCTAGTGACTCATTTGGGGAATTATTGTTGGGAACATTAAATAATATTTAATCTAGATTCAATAGAGTATTTTATGTCATGAAATGCATTAGAGAGTTAAAATAACGATTGGAACAACCATCATGGATATTGAGGATTTATGGTTTCATTTTATGTACACTAGTTTTTTATGTACTATCATGCTCTATAAAATTTGGTTATCTATAGTGACTAATTTATTTAAGAAGAAACCAAATTTTTTATCATCTATTAGAGATTCAATACTACTAAAGCAATGTTCTACATAGATGAGTTATTCCCCTAGAACTATGTTGAACTGACCGATTCTAAAGTAATGTGGTTCCATTATGTGATTATTAATCTATATTATAAATGCTATATAAAAATATGACATTATTGAAAAAATGTATTGATAAATGACAATAAAGTCAATTTATTTGTAAAATTTATTGTTATATTTGATTATTTCAAATTAAAGTGTTAAATTAGGCATAATTTTATCTCAGATGAAAAATTTTATTACATCATTAGGTCTAGAATATATTTTTTATCTAGGCATAAAAAAAGATGAAATTTTCTTTATTGATAAATATTGGGTGTATTCTTAGCATGAACAATGGTTAGGCTTCCAAATAATCCAATCCACACATCCTAACCATGATATTTTTATTTTTTTAAATGTAAATAAATTATAGTTAGTTAAATGGTTATTAATATCATACAAATTATTCTTATGTTGATAAAAAAATTATATAAGAAAATCATGACCAAATAAAAAAAATCCATGCCATGAAATAAAAAATTACATTCTAGTTATTTTTTTCTATAATTAATACATGGTTATATACATAGTTAGTAAAATTAATAATTTTATCCGTACACTCAATTTAGTGCTATGTGATTCGATAAAAATCACAAGAACCCCCACAACCAATTTAATCCATATTTCTCAAGTGATAATATTTAATGAATTATAGTATATAATTTTAATGTTTACTAGGGATAATTATTAGTTTCCAATAAATTTTATTTGGGATTCAGAATATCAAAAAATATATTGGATGTATAAATTATATAATCATACTTTTTCGAATGTTATTTTATTTATAGTCTTCATTTAAATGTTGATTAATCTATTTGATTAATTAAATGATGGATTGTATGACTATTGATATATGTTTCAACTTGATAGGATTTTGATGATTAATCAAGTGATCATTGAACCTCGATCCATGGGTATTCAAATGATAAAATCTAGATCTATGAGTTTTGGATGAATGTTTTGTTATAGGTGACTCAGATTTATTATTTTTTACCATTTCTGTTTATTTAACATTATTTTATTATCTATAATGAATTTTTAAATAATATTTTCTACTTTGATGATTTAGGTTATTTGTTTGTGAGAATGTATATGATTAGAAATTTTTATGAATCAAGGGAGAAATTATTTTTTTTTTCTAATTACATAATATTTATATAGTTTTTCCCTACATTAATTTAGTATAATTATTATATGAATAGGTGATCATGTTTTTTTTATTGTTGGTTATTAGGTGTTTTAATAAAAGGATTACAGTCAAATAATGTATTTTAGTGATGGAGATTCAATGCTGTATTCTGAGCATGATGACTAGATTTAGTATTTTGAGTAATGATAGTTGTAATTTGGTGGAGTGATCTTTATATGGTATTTTGTGAGTTGATGATGTAGAAATAATTTTTTGATGGTGAAATAGTTGGGGAAAATTATAAATTTATTAGGGATATAAAAAATGATTCTAATATATAGTTAATTTTGTTGTCTATTTTATGAAAGTATATGTGAATTTAAGAATATTATATATTTAATGTGTTAATATTTTAGTGTAATTAATGAGTATAGTTACACATATTAATTATTTTTGTGAATATATATTTTTTATTTTATTATTTGTTTTATGTATTTAGTAGTATTCGCTATTTTATAGAAAAACGTCTCTAAATTAGATGTGGAAAGTTCCAACATCTAAGTTGTATGGGATTCTTTGTGTAACCCAATATCAAAAGTGTATTGCATGTATAAAAGAATTCTCTATCTTACACCGACTTAATATATATTGTACACATTTATGATAAAATGTTATGAATGTATCTTTTATTATATACATAATACATTATATAGATTTATGCAATTCCAAATTTGTTTAGCGTTAGGAATTTTGATGTTAATGTTTATGGGAAGAGGGTTCTAAGGACCCCTTATGTAAATTTCTTTTATGGGATAAGTAATATTATATTAATAGTGTTTCATTAGCATGTGGTTATTATTAAACATGGAAATACATTTACTTGACTTTGACATGGTTTTATATATATATATATATATATTTTAATTTTATTACCTAAGTAATTAATATGATTCATTAATAGCATAAAATAATAGTTCTAGATTAATTTTTTTGAGTGCAGTTTATACCAATATATAATTTTAGATATTATTTTCAATTTTTCATTATATTTTGGAAGGGGAGTTTTTTGATACTATTATTGAGTGCATGGTGGTTTAAATAATGTTATATGTGTTTCAATTTTCACATATTTTTTTCATGTATGTTTGATATTATTGAGTTTTGGTTGTATTGTGATCCTTTATTACTTCTTCTTATCTCTATAAAGTGACCATTATGAATGAGATCATTATATTGAATATAATATTATATATTTTCATATAAATTATTTATATGTTAATACTTTATATTGTTATAGTAATATCTTGGTGTTCACTATTAAAAAAATATATCCCATCATTATTGAAATATATTTATTTTTTGTTACCAAGAAATAACTTATTGGAAGTGAGTTTTATGGGACACCACTCATTCAAATTTCCAACCAATAAGGGTTACCAGGGAGGTCATGACATAACATTAAGGTATTATAAAAGGTTATCATAAAGATTTTATAACAACTACCTATGAAAATATCATTGGTTTGGAAGCGAATGGATATTTTTTTAATTATAGTTAGTGATATGGTCCATGGAAATAAACGAGGGATGAAATAAACCCTAATAATTATATGAAAATGAATTTTTTTACCTAGAAATCCTTATAGGGGGATTTATACTGAAAAAATTGAATTTTTATATGTATGAGATCATCCCAAAATGTCATAAAGGTCATGAATAGTGATCATGATGAATTTATTCTTGTTATTAATAAGGATGGGATTAATAGAAGAATTAATTTTTTTTGTCCTCTAGCCTTATGAATATTTGTTCGTTGTGAAAGATAAATATTATACATGAGTTCCTAGTATAGTTCTATTTTCATGGTGTTCATGAAATTTTTTTATGAATTTAACAAATGATAAATTCAGTAGTTAATATGATTTATATAATGTTGGGGAATGTGATTCTATGATAGAATAACATAATGTTTAAGAGATATGTTTTTGACTAACTTATAATGAACAACATATAAGAGTCAAAATATTATTTTGATTAATACAATTATAGAATATTGTTTTCTATTAGTTTTTTATTAGGTATAGTCAGGTAATAGTCGACTCCCAACCTAGATAATCAATATTATTCTATTATACAGTAGAGTGAGTTAATGTAACAAAATTAATAATAATTTCCAAGAAATATCAGGGATTTGTATCA
Source organism: Viscum album (assembly GCA_963277665.1). Taxonomy (NCBI): domain Eukaryota; kingdom Viridiplantae; phylum Streptophyta; class Magnoliopsida; order Santalales; family Viscaceae; genus Viscum; species Viscum album. Next base: position 148,371 of record CAUJRU010001341.1, on the reverse strand, counting down.
ACATGGTTTATTGGCCGTCTAGCTGGGGTGATTCATTTTTCTGGATTTTTTTGGTAAAATTTATGAATCGAGAAATTACTCAAAAGATAATATTTCAAATGAAAAGTTTAATATCCATTATGTAATTAGTTCTTTTTTCCATGATGAATAATTTAAAGTTTGAAAGAATACATTAGAATGTTTTTAGAGGTGTTTATTGAGGTTGAATTCATCATTAACACCATACCACAAATATAGTTTGTATTATATAGAAGTCCAAATAGATTTCCATAGAGTTATTTGAATATAAGATCTCTATATTTATTATATAATCCTGTTATTTGAATTTTTTTAGGTTCCAAATGATACCCATTCTAATTTCATTTATGATGTAATTTCCCAACCATTTGATGAGGATTAAAAGATTAAATTTTATCTTATTAGTTTTCACAAACATCAATTATTTTTTCCCCCTCAAATTAGTTATATCAACAAAAGTTAAAATGTTTTGTAATGGATGGACCTCATAAATCTTATGTTTCACCTGATTTATTGATACCTCTCAAACCATAAATCTAAAAATCAGATCTTCACACCATTGGAATAGTGATTTTGGATGGTTTATATAAATTTTATCCCTAAGATGTTCACCAACCTCATCTAAATTGATTAATGAATGGATAATGAGGTTGTAGGAATTAAGGCCATTAGGTTAGCTGAGTTATATTTGAGAAACATCATTCAATGATGATTAATTCCAAATGGGACCATATGTTGTTGGAGGTATAATTTATTTTATTTATCCATAACTTATTTCTCGATAAACAATATCACATCACATTCTTTCTCCATGACATTTGTCATTAGATAAATAAAACAAAAAATGAAAGTCTTAATAAGGGATTTTAATGTATGTTAATTGAAAAATGTTTTTATAATTATATTGTGTGTATGAATTATTATTGGGAATGTATCTACCCATATAATACAAAAAATTTCTACAAACACTAATATATCATGTCATTATTATAATAGTTTTTTATATTAAATTTTATCATATATATATATATATCAATAAGTGGTTTTACAACTTGATATGGTTTCTAATTATTATTCTTTTTTTGATGAGAGGGAAATTCATAATGTTCATCAAATTATAGAAAAAATTATAGCATAGTTGGTCTGTATGATGTTAATTTTAGTAAATGAATTAATGGGGATGTTCTAATTGATTTTTAATAACATTCTGAATATTTTTCATTTTTGATTTTACTAGTTCGTTATGAAATAATATTGATTTTGGAATATATTTATATCTTGGTGTTTTTTTTCATCTATATGCGACCATATAAAATAAAACCTGTATATTATTTGGAATTATTGATCATAGTCAAGGACATATTGGAAAAATAATATTTCATCCTCATGTTTCATCATGTTTACCAATGGTTAAACATTCCAATATGTATTATGGTAGCCTATGGTAATGTATTAATGGTTCATGGTTAAAATATGATATCGATATGAAATGATATCAAATATCACGGTGTAAGGATTTATCTAATATATTAGTTATAAATAGTATATTGAAATTGATTAATATATTATTATGTTATAGTCAAAATATTAGGAGGAGAAAGATATTGAAGAGACTATAGTTGAATTTTATTAGAGTTATTTGTAATTTTTTGTGACCCCGTTTTGATTTACAAATACACCAAATTCATTTATAAAGTAGATGCACTATGTGGTACAAAAATTACTTTAATTTGTTTATTGATAAATTCTTGGTTTCTTCAAAGTATGAGGAGGACCATAGAGATAAAATGATATTAGTTATGCTGTGATTGGGGATAACATGTGGAAGATGAATGGGTGCTGCTAAAACTAGCAACAGTATAATTTATGATTATGTGTTAAATTTCCATGTATGTTACTAAGGAGAGAAGATAGTTTGTATAGGGAATATGTGAATGTGATTTCCAATTACTGAATTGATGGATTGATTGAGGATTATGCATATAATCTACCATCGTGATGCTAAGGCACATCAACAGTGTGATTGGGGCTTACACTTGGAATATCCCCGTGTGTTTCTATGAAAAAAATTATTGTGATTGGATATTATGAATGGAATTTTAGTATATGTATTTATGTAAATAAGTTTTTCTGTGTGTGGATTAATTGAATTTGGTTCCTGGGTTCTCCTAGTAATAATAGTCATTTGATTGGGGAATATGTATTGAAGCTTCCTTGGTGCTACTGAGGAGAAGCAATGGCTTTTTTGGGTCTTACACATGAAATTTTACCAATATTTTTAGGATAAGTGATGGTATGATTGAGACATACATTTTTAATCAAGTGGTATTACAATAAAGAGAGGAGATGTTATGTGTGGGGTTTTGTATAATGTATTAGAAGTAATATGCTACGAGTAATGATGGTTTAATTGGGGATTACACACAGAAGCTGCCAGGGTGCTGCTAAGGAGTAGTGATAGTGTGATTGGGAATTACATGTGGATGACTCTGAAGTTATAATAGGTTCCAAAATGGTATAATTGGTCCTCACACATGGAATCTACCCATGTTCTTCTAGGAGTGGTGCTGTTATGATTAGGGATTATGTGTGGAAGCCCCTCAGGCGCTACTGAGGATAAGAGATGTTGTGATTGGGAAATACTCGGGGAAGCATCACAGGTGATTCTAAGAGAATAAATGGTGTGACTAGAGATTCCTATTTTATTTTAGGAGAAATTATTGTGTGATTTAGGCATATGTTTGTAATCTTATTTGAGTATAGTGGTATCTTCTCATGCTTATCACATGAGGCATGTCATTTTCATCACATTAGGTTCCATATTCTTATGAAATAGAGAATCAAATGTTTATTTAATTGGATAAGGCCATTATATAACATCATGTGAAAGGATGTTTCCACATGGATTACACATTGATATTCCCTTTCAATCTTCCTCATAGCAGGTCATAATGGAATCTCGACCCAATGATGGGTTGTGGAATATGACTGGGGCATGCATCTGGAGTGGAGACTCATGGAAGCTGATTGATATCAATATGGGTATGTTTGGGGAATCATGCACTTATAATGATCGTTATTTATTCCACTCATTTTAATAAGATAGAATTTCATAAAGTCTATTGGTCGAGGGATATGATTGCGGCCTACACCTATTGAGGATTACCTAAAGGACAATAGGTTACTTCGCAAGTTCATTTCCTGAAGCATATTTTTCATGAAATATAATTCATCTTCTGCTTCCCAGAAGATTCATCCTATTCTTGTCACATAGGTTATTCTATAGTTTAGCTTCATGTGGTAGGGACTAAATATATGGAAGATTCCAAAAAATATCTAATGTGGGACTTATGTTGAAGCATCCCTTTCTAGTTCAATGTGGAATATGAGTTAGGGGGTGGGATTTTAGTAATTTATCAAGGAGTATTTGACTAATGTAATTTTATAAAACAGAAGGATTTATCAATACCTAGAGAAATTATAAACCATGTGGAATAACTTGACTCAAGGTGTATTAGTGATCCCCAAGGAGTGTCTCAACCAATGGTAATATCTATGATGGTCGTTGGGGTCATATATGTCGCATCCCAAAATTTCATTGACAAGGAATTAAGTGTTCATGGTGTTAATATCCTTTCGTAATGGGGTTCAATGAGGTTAGTTAAGTGATCAAGCCAATATCCCAAGACTTTAGCCTGTTTGTGATCCCGAGGGAGGGTACTGGTGGCGCAACCCTAGTGGTATGGACTATGATTCACGAATGGTTTCTTGAAATGAATATTTTTTTTCAATGAAAAACATTCAAAAAGTGTCTTCTGTGAAATGAGGGATACGATTGGAAATAGATAACAATATTTCCTGAAACGTTGCATTTTTGTAAAAATTCAACTTTTACAGGGCATGGCCATCTTACGTGAACAATGTTCTTTATGAATAAATGTTTTATAAAGCATCCTTAAATAGTCCCCCATACATATATGGGTCAACATGATGGAATTGGTGAATGATTTTTCCATGATAGAAAACAGTTATTTGAATTTATGAAACTCTTTGGAGTTTTAATAATTGAGACCATGATATCACTTTTAGGTGAATCCCCTTGAAATAATGACCCGAGGGATCATTTAAAGGTTATTGCACCATTAGAAGACACATTTTTTGAATTATTTACATATTTGTGAATGTTTTATTTTCGTGAATGATTAGTTTTTATGGTAATACAATGTAGAAAGTATTATTGTATTCATGGAATTTTAGGATTCATAAAATATTGAGTTTCATTAAATTATTTACCTTGTTCAATAATTTCCATTTATATCCATTTTTAGAAGTCAAAATTATGATGACTATAAAATTTGATCAGTAATACAGTTTGGACTTGATGACAAGACAAATAAATGACTATGAATTGAACTACATTCCTAGATTAGTTCTTTTAGCATTTTCTCTATTCAGGGATGTATTTTTAATCAAAAAATTATATTTATATCAAAAATTAAAATGACTATGTGTCAATTGATATCTCTATCCAATAAAGTACATGGTTTAATATATATTCAACAATGGTGTGTATATTTTTTATATCAAATATAATAGATATGGAATAATTTAATTATTCAGTATCCTGGGAAAGGAACTCTCTATGGGGTCTTTTGTGATACATTATATCATGGGTGCCTCTATAAATGAATTAAATATAGGGAATCCACTTCTTATAGATTGAAATAGTTATAAAAATATGATAAAATTACAATCTACATGATCTTGAGAACTTGGGTTTAGTTTTATCTCTAATGTTGTAGTGATTTTACTTTCCTAGAAAGTACTTTATATTTTTATAGACAAAAAGAGTTTTGAATAATTATATTCATATAATTATTTATTCATATTCCACTATATAGGTGTGATAATTCTTATATATATTGATATTGAGATCACATATACTTTGGGAAAAGAAAATATGGTTTGTTGTTACAAAAATAAAAAATACAATAATGATATTACTTGACAAGTGAGTAATTAATGGCTGATGAAGGATGAAAAAAATCATTAATACTTGAAAATTTATAATGATTAAGAATAATAATATTAAATTATGGTGGGTACTATTTTGTTATTATAGGTGAAAAAATCTAAGAAATCATAACCTAAGGTGGAAATATATAGGTTCATATTTTCATTAGGTAAGAACGTGATGGTTACATTAAGGATGTGAATCAGAAGTTTCTATTTTAAGAGGAAAATATGCTCCTCAGAACATGTAGAATGAACTTTTGAAATATTTCCATAGCTCTCCTTCAAAAGTGTATTCAAATATCATAAAATTATTTATGGTAATATTGTTTAATTTTTTTGGTCTAGGATGATGGAATTGATTAATGAGTTTATATATAGATGTCTCATATTCTTGAAGGTATGTTTTTAAAATTAGGTTCAAAAGATTTGATTTCAACCTTTAATTATAATGTAATAAAAGTTAGTGGAGAACATTATAGATTTTGTGATAGGGTTTCTATATGTGTTAGAACCACAACATATATTATTGGATTTACTATCAATGAGACCCATATAAAATATTTTATATTTATTAAACAGTGTATTTTTGAATGTACCAAATGTGTAATAGAAATATCACTTAATGTGTAAGTGTTTTCTAGATTTAATAGTGTAAAGGCAGCTTTCTCAGTAAATAAGCCTATCTAATTCAGCATGTAAGGGTTATCTGAAGTGAATTTTAAGACTCACTAGTATAGAGAAGCATTAAAGAATACTTATGTACTAGAGTTTCCCTGTGCATTTAAGACTAAATTATATAAGGGGTAAAAATTCTACCATTTGAGGAGAATTTCCCTTTGAATATATCAGTAATTTCATGAAAAAGGGTTGAGATCATAAGGGTTATAAAATTCCATAAGTGACACCAAACAAATTTCATAATAGTCATTATCTTATGACTATAGAAAATAATTACAGGCAATGATTTGTAACTATTGTTTTTATATTTTAGAAGATTCCTTTATGGATTATATAAGGTTCGCGTGGAAGACATAGTAAGTTTTATCAAGGTATGTACTGATGTCTCATAAGGTTTATATGATAAATCATAAAGATTATCATGATCATTCATAAGGGATATTTCAGGATAGTTGAAAAAATAATAATGGTCATATTCTAAATTTTTAAGGGTTATTCGAACTAATTCCAGAGTAATGTGGTTTTGAGTAGTAAATAAAGTGAAATTAATTTTTCTTCATAATGGATATTTGTTTAATAATATGCATTTTAAGTGAAATGAGTAATGTTCGTTCCATTTTTTATTTATGGTGGAGATCCATGTCAAATATAGTAATTGTTTTTTATATTCACATTTAAATTTAAATATTTACATGAAAATATTATAAACCCTAATATAAAATTAATATTTTAGCCAAAATTGATAAAGGATATATATATTTTCGGAGTTTAATGACTATAATATTTATGTGATATTTTTTGGATAATAATAATAAAATCACTGGGGAGATTTTGGAAACCAAAAACATCATGAAATATGGGATTAATTCACATGTTTTGTATGAATAATTTAAAAAATGACAAATTATTGATTATTATTTTATGAAGATCTATATTATAAATATAGTAAATATTATAGGTAAATAATTCAATATTAAGATTAAAAATATATAATCTTTTTTTAGATAATGTATCGTGGTAAAAGAATAGAGGTGTGGTTTTTGTGGAAATTTAATAAAAAAATAAATAATTAAAGAAGGAGTGGAAGGAAAATGAGATCAAAATCATTTGTTCATGTGTTCACATTTGTGTTTTTAAATAATCATTATATGTGAACTATTCATATGTATTCATATTTTAACCATTGCCTCAACTCAATGAGTAATGGGAAAAAAAGAAAAAAAGTTCCTAAGATAAAAAAAATTATTATTTCTTATGTTTTTATAATAACTCTAGTGAGTAGTGTTAATTTTTGATACATCACTAATTTTTTGGAGTACACTCCTTGAACAATCCATTTACGGTGAACTTTGATAAAATATTTCAACATTTAATTTACATTATTCAACTATAAGAAGTCTGTGTGTGGAGATTAAAATTGTTATCTTTTCTTTGATAATATGTAGACAAGATATAATTATTGTTAATGAAAAATCCAACAACCAATTTAACTTCTTCACCTCTTAGGGTGTAATAGGCTTTTGTTTGAATAAATTGTTTCAGAGATGATGTTTAAAGTGATGTTTTTTTATTAAAAAATATATATCATGGAAAACATAATGAATTCTAAGGGAGTATTCTTTTTAATAATAGTAAATACCAAATCTATAAGAATAGGATGAGAACTCAACTATGGTATCTAGGAAAATATTTTTTTGTGTAAGTGAGATATAATTACATGATGTATTTGAGTTATCCTTGATTGAGGTAGATAATATATAGATTTAAAATGATGTTAATAATAATAATCCCTTTATTTATGAACTTTGTAACCATATATATATAAATTCATTGATATAAAATACTATAAAGTCTATGTGGGATAACATAGCTAACATTTATGTAATGTATAATATAGTAAATTATTAAAAGATTAATATTTTCCATAATATGTTTTTTGGTCTGATCATGTACCAAGATGAATTTATTGTTAGGTTTTTAAAATTATATCACTAATTTGGTTGAATCATTAGGGGAATTGGGGATGATGGAAAGGATATTAATGTTTTAAAGAAGTTCTTTAGGAGGTTACTACCCCTTACAACCTAAAAATATATGTACTTGAGGAAGTAAAATTGTCATAGCTATCACCTTATAGGTTTACAATAGTGTGGAGAAAAATGAACTAAAAATAGGAATCATTAAATCATAAAAATAATAAATAGATGTAAAACTAGGAAAAAATATCAACATCACTAAAAATGGATATGAATAGGAATATTTTGATAATGTGATATTTTCTCTTGTGGAAATAAAATTAAATCGGTCAATGTCTAAATTTCAAGGAAAAATAAATTCATCTAGTTTCCAATTTGGAAATTTTAAACATAATATAGAATCTATATAAGTTGATTCTATGGTTATTATAATTATATGGAAACTATATTTTTTAAAGGATGTTACACCCTAAAATAAAATTGAAACATTGAAATTATTCCATGAATATATTTCATTGAAATATGAATGTTAAAAAAAATTGATTCTAATGTGGATTTAATATAGGTAGAATAAATTGAATCTAAATATAATATATAATATTCCATGGTGAAAACAATAGAAAATGAAAAATCCTAGAGAGAACATGAAAAAAAAATTGAATTTTTTATGGATATCAGGGTCAATCATAAGGGTTCTTTTTAAGATATTTATATTCAATGATATACAAATAAAATATTGGGTATTATTATCATAATACACTGAATATATTTATCATGTTGAGGATACATCAAAATGTCTACAAAAGGATGTGGTAAAGCCAGGGTAGAATGTAATGAATTAAATAACTTATAAGTACTCTATGTGGATGGACATTGGAATAACATGATAAATATGAATTAACTTTGTGACATAGGGACTGAAATTACATTAAAAGATAAGGTTTGATTGATTAATTCTAAGATATGGAATTAACTTATGATGGGATAAATAACCAATAATAGTCTATATAGAGAGGATAGTAAAACAGACACATTATTTCTTAATGTGTGGTAAGAAAATAAATTTTGGAACTGAAGGATGGGACACATTCTTCAACTAAATATATAAAACATATTAAAACTATTATCTATAGTGGATATCCCAAAATTTAAGCATGATCGAGAAAAGACTTTTATTTAATTAATGTTATGTATTTTTCTATATAATCCTTATCAATCAAAGAAAAATAGGGAATGAAACAAACACAACATGGTCTATAAAAAAACTTCTGGCCCTATAAATCAATATGATGATTTTGGAGGAATTTATATTTTTAAATTTGTTAATGATTATCATAAAATACAATACCTAAATTTCATATTGAGAAATAATAATTTTGTGAAGTATATGAAGTGATATTATTGGAGAAAGAAAATTTAAATTGGTTGTATAATGACAATTTCATAATGTGGAAATGAAATGGAATAAAAATCAATTATAGTATAAAATTACTTAGATAATTGTGATATCAAACATGAGTTTTTCAGGGTTAAGAACAAAGAGATGTATATTTGGAGTGGAAAATTGAATGAGGAATAACATGGCTAAAAAAATGCATAGAAAAATAATTTTTTCATGAAGTTATTAGAATAATACATGAATCCTCATGGGTTATAATAAAAATCAATATTTACCACACCCTAAATAGTAAAAAAATCCTATTCGATAGTTTTTATGGGTTAAATCTATCAATTAAAAAATAATGTTTTTTTAAAGATGATAGTACATTGGAAACATGAAATTAAATAAAGGAAAAAATAGAGATTCAATATATTATATAATATTTCTAGGATAGTCAATGATGGGTAATTAAGGAAATGATACAAGAAAATGTAAGGTAACCTTATTGAGAGTAATGATATCAATGTTTTATAGTAAAAAGCATGAAGTAATTTTAGGAGTTGAAATTTCAAAATGAATTTAGAAGATAATGAAAAATATGATTATTATAAAGATATAAAAGGTTTTAAAAATAGTAAAGATATTGATGATGAATAATAAGATGAAATAGTGGTTTAAGAAAGTTAGAATTTACCATAGAAGTAACCTGATGGATTTAAGTTGTTCCATAAAATATAAATTGAGATAAAGAAACATCAACTCATATGTATAGAATGATGGAAGTAGCGAACACATTATTATTATTAATTAGGGAGACAACTCATTTTTATGAATAAGTGAAGGATAAATCATGGGTTAGTTCCATGTATGAGGTTGTAGATGAGATTTAAAATTCAAGATGTTCGATTTTGAGGAAAGAGATGAATTCCACAAAGTTATTGGACAAAGTGGGTGTTCAGAAACAAATTTTGTTTAACTAGTTAGTGTGGTTTGAAATAAAAATTGATTGGTATGAAAATGTTATTCTCAAACATAATGTGTGAATATTGATGAATATTTGAAACCATTACATGGATTAGTTAGCATTTTCCTAGTAGTGGAGATTAAAATATTATTTAAAATTATTAAAATGGTATTTAGAAGAAATCTTGAAGGTTATGCTAAGTGAGGAAGTCTTCATTGAGTATCCAAAGTTATTATTTAATGGTAGTGAAAAAGCTTTTATAGGTTAAATGTGGTCTTGTATCATTTAAAGAAAAAACCATATGAATGGTATTCTTTACTTGAATCTTTTATTATGAAACTATAATTTAATAGAGATTTTGTGAGTAACAACCCACATACTTATAAGATAAATAACTTTAAACTTGATTTCCCACTTCTATGTTTTGAATTTAGAAAAATGGTCATCTAAAATTGTGAATAGTATGTTATTTACAGTCTTATAAGACCTACTTAATTTTTTGAAAAGTAACCTACCCTTTTGAATAGTAACGTACCCTTGTGATTAATAATATACCCTTAAGAGTAGTATTGTATCCTTATGAATAGTAATATACCCTTACGTGTAGTATATTGGCCCTAATGAATAGTAATGTACCCTTATGAATAGTCATGTTGCTCTTATGAATAGTGACATACCCTTATAAATAGTAACCTAACCTATGATTGTGTACATATAAGATTTAATTGAATGTATGGAACAACCATATCTTTAAATAAGTAATTAAATACTTTAAAACTGTTATTTTCCAAATAATGTATTCTGTTATTTAAAAAGTAATTTCCATATATTTGTGAAATTATTTTGATAAAATGTGGTTTATTTCTAGATTCTACCGGTCAAAAAGTGGTTGGGGTAAATTTTTTGGAAATTTTCTGAAATACTTGATTTTTTGGCAAATAGTGAATTTTTGGTATTTGAAAAATAAGTGAACTTATGCATCATGGAGGATTAAATGATGATGTGGTGCATACATAGGCACATTATCTCAAACCCACATTCCATTAGTACTATTTTTAGTAATGGAAGACTCGCAATTTCTTGTCTTGAGGATGAATAATAAAATAATTTTTAAAATAATGTGAAATCTCTCCCCTCCTACACTATAAATACCACACATTTCTTCCTCTTCATCTCAATCATCTAAATCCTTGATCACTGAATAATTTATTCGAAATTACCTCCCCTATATCCTTCCCCACGTCTAATACCTACTAGTCTCACCCAAATGCCAAAATCAAGGTCCTTAAAGAGGATCTCAAGGAGAAGTGGTCTAGAGGTATGAAATCCTCTTCCTTTTCTTGTTTCTTTATTTCCATTCCTTTTATTGTATTATAGTATCTTCCCATACTGTTATCCAAGAGGCATTAAATATCCATAAATCATTTATATTATGCATTTTATCTTGTTCATGGAAAATTTTTCATCATTACTCTCCTCCTCTCCCACTTATTCACGGAATAAAAACATTTTCTGTGATGTGTCAAATTACCGACATCGTGGATGATGTGATTTCAATTTTCATTAATTCTTTAAATTCTGGTCATGAACAATTTTTATAGTTTAACCAGATTATATTATATATATTATGTATCTTCCATGGTTCCTTGATTTTTCATTACACATGGTATTAATTTATAAAAAAAATTTAGGTTGTTATTATCAAAGAACCACTAAAATGATATAAACGAACATCATTAATGTTTTAACTTATGAATCATACTCATGAAATAACTCAAACTGATAAATGGTATAATTTATGGTTCTGGTAATATGTAAATACCACTCCATTCTAATTCCAGAGTTTCACTCTCAATTGATAGGAACATCCATCATGATCAGATCACGGAAAACATGTAAATAACGCACCCAAAATAGTGTAGGAAACAAAATACTAATGATTAAAGGGTCATATTATGTAATTAAATTATAATATAAGGAATTATAAATATGGATATGTTTCTTTATTATATTAATAACACTATTTTAACAATTTTACTAGAGTTTTAAATTAGTTTTAAGTAAGATTAACCCGAGGTATGGGAATTACTAACCTGGTTTCTATTCATTGAGTTAACATTCTACTTCATTACTTATATTGTATTAAAATTGTCTGTGTGATGGTTTTTGTATAAAATATGATGAATTATTTTCATTTATAGTGTGTATAAATATTCAATCAACTATACAACATCTCTCGTAAAATATATGATATCTATAATAGAATTTTGTTTTGAAATCCTCATTTATAATTCTGTTTTACAAAATTCAAAAGCAATGTTTTTTATGAAATTATTAATTTTGTATGATTATGTTATGGTTCTTTGGAATTTATTATGATTAAGGATGGGACCTATATATCCATCCAATTCATTGGGTATGTCTATGTTGGTGCTTACCCATATGGTTACTCCAAGTGAAATTGTGATTGCTACACAAATTGTAAGGTATCCATGAGGGTTACGAATTATAAGGTTGCCGAGAGGGTTACATGATTGTTTAAGTAATTCCCCAACATCACTTTATGGTTATATTTATGTTCTTGTGTTTTGTGGGAATCTTTTCGAGATCTCATGTTCTACAAATTAAGTATATATGGCTGAAAATTATTCTTTTTCAAAATGATTTCTTAAGTTATAAGTATTCATTAGAAAATATTTCATTTCCTTCTTTTCATATCCCTTACTAATCTTTTCTGATAATCCCAATTTTTTAAAATATTTTATTATGTTACAAAAATGTGTTGGACAAAGAATAATCCAAATTAAATTATTGAATATTTGTTAAATAAAATCATGTTATATTTGAAAAGTTTTATATTCTGAGATAAATGAGTACTATTTTTTATGGTGTCCACTTCGTAATAATTTGTAATGTTATGAATGTATTATATCCCAAATCTCTAAATCTCTGAACTTTAATAGATTTTAAATGTGAATGGAATTGATTTCTTAACTGAATTAAAGATTATGTAATGTAATATGGTTGGGTCCTCATAGTTGTTATCAGAGGATGGTTTAAATAAGTTTAGGGTTTAGGATGATGTTATTATAATACCATAAATGTTTTTTTAATATAATTTTAATTTAAATTGTTAAAGAATTTAATTATTACCATGTTGCTTTGACTAAGATATGTTTGATCAGAATGGTTTTCCACAGATGAAATTGGGAAGCTGAAGAGGAGTATGACTAACGTAACGATATCCTTCTGCATCTGCATCCCAGAATGGTAAGGATTGGAATCTAGTGGTTTGTGATAGTAATGGCTCATCTAAATTTGGAAATAAATGGCGGTGGAATCCATGAAAGAGAACAACCAGAGGTACAACAATGTAACCAAACAACAGTCAAACATTTTATGAAACAACACCCTCCTGGCTTCAATGGATCTTCTTACCCAGTAGCGGCTGAAAGATCGATTAAATCCCTTGAAATAATATTCGATGTTATGGGATGTTCAAATAATAAAAAGGTAAGTCTATCCATTTATCATTTTGAAGGATAAACTGATCAGTGGTGTTCAATGGTAAGTAATATCAAGGATAGAGAGGATATTTATGACATAGAGTAGGATTAATTTATAAGTATTTTCCTTGAAAAAATATTTTCCAACGATGGTGTGACATAAGATGGATAATAAATTCCTTGAATTGAATAAAATGCAGGAAGATTCAGTGGATGTGTACGAAGTGAACTTCACCTGACTGGTGAGGTATACCCCCAAGCATATTCTGGATCTTGATACCAAATCAACCACATTTACATAGGATTTAAGCCATGGTATTGGAGGGTGTTGGCATCCCTTGAATTCAAAAGTTATAATAAACTTGTCTACTATGATGAGAGCGTAAGTATGGAGTATTCTGATGATCGCGTTCATTTTGTAAACAAGTAGAATAAGAGATCTATATGGCCAGCGATGTGTAATAATCATCCAATGAAATTAGATGGTAATAAAATATAATTTCTATTTTATAAAAAGTGTGGCAAAATAAACCCTTGGAAATGAATTAATAAAACTGGGAGTTGTTTTTGATGTTGTATATTTGGACATATGGCCCGATATTTTAATGAAAATTATCCTCAAAACTAATCCTAATATGTATACAATTAATTGGTTTAAATGTGGTGAGATTGGTCATTATGAAAATTCCTTCCCAAAGAGAGATATAAAGGGTTCAAATAATCTATATTATAACAAGTAATGTGTAGTGAGATCCTTTGGGACTACATCAGCAGATGCCAAGCCATCCAATGATGTTCTATCATGTACTTTTTTTACACATATTTTTCTAAAGTTTAGTTCTATACGGGGTTTACATATTCCTACATTTATGATAATTTTTTGGGTAAATTGGAAATATCACCTCAACAAATGTTACCTTAAATTGTTGTTAAAACATCAGGGGGGAAATATAATAGGAAAGAATAATTATAAGGAACTTTTTATTGTGGTAGGTGGAAATAATTTACCAACAATCCATATTGTTTTTACATTAGTTGAGTTTGATATTATTCTAAGAATTGATTGGATTTCAATTTATCATTTTATGATTGACTATAGTGCTGAAGACATTGTTTTTTAATAAGAGTTTCAGTTTGTATGCAAGAAAGAAACCATACATTTGACTTCATATAAGGAAGCTGAGAAACTATTGAAAGATGGAAATGAAATTTATCTTGATCATATTGTTAAAAACAAGGAAACTGTTCATATTAATGATGTTTGAGTGGTAAATGAATATATTTATTTTTTTTCCTAATGAGCTACCTCATGTCATACCTGATCGAGAAAGCCAAATTAACAATTTACTTAGTTCTTGATGATAAGACAATTTTAAAACCCCCAAATCATATGGCTCAAATTGAACTTCTTGAATTGAAAAATAAGTTTGTATGATTTTCTTAATAAAATATTCATTAATCCTAGCACATCAACATGGGGTGCTCTGGTTTTGTTTATTAAAAATAAATATGGTACCATGAGACTATGCATTGATTATAGATCTCGAAATAAAATCACTATTAAAAACAAGTATCATTTTCCTGATATAGATGAAATATTTGATCAAAACTAGGGAGATCAGTACTTTTCTGAGACTGACATGATATCTAGATACCATCAGATGAAGGTGAAAGAGGATGAGATCCCGAAAATAGCCTTCTTACTAAATATAAACATTATAAATTTTTGGTTATTCCATTTGGGTTAACTAATGCACCATCCGAATTCATGAATCATATGAATAGAATATTTTATGAGTTATTGGATAAGTTTTTAGTTGTGTTTATTTATTACATTAGTGTATTTTTTAAGAGAAAATAAGATCATGAAAAAAATATAAGGGTTGTTTTACAAAACTTAAAGGGAAAAATGTATGGAAAATATATAAAGTGTTATTTTTTGTTGAAAAATATTTATTTTCTTGGGCACAATATATATAATTATTGTATAAAATCTGATCCTACCATAACAAAAGTGGTTTATGAATGGAAAAGACCTTGAAATGTTACATAGATTCATATATTTCTTGGATTAGGTGGTTATTACTGGAGGTTTGTTAATAACTTTTCACAGTTATCTAGACCGATAACAAAGTTAACACGAAAGGGGTTAATTTTTTTTGGATATAATAATGTGATGTTTGTTTTCAAGAAATGTATAAGATATTGGAGAATGCTCCAGCTTTGGAATTTCCTTCCCAAAATTGTGATTTTTTCTCTACAATGATGCTTCATTTAATGGACTAGGTTGTGTTTTGATTCATAATGATCAGGTAATTTATTATGCCTCAAAAAACTATAACCTCGTGAGTTAAATTATCCCACACATGATTTGAATTGGTAATTGTGGTTTTTTCTATGAAAAATTGGAAACATCATTTATACGGAGCCAAATGTTAAATATACTCTGACCATAAAAGTCTGAAGAATATATTCACTCAGATGGAATTAAAAATGAGGTATAGAATATGGCATGAACTGATTAAGGATTATGATTGCACGATCAATTATCATTCAATAAAGGAATACAATGTGGCAGATTCCTTGAGTCGAAATCATCATGCATCATTAAACATGTTACATTTGGAACATTATATCTTGATTATTGATTTGATGAATTTTGGAATGGAAGTTATTGGGGTAGGAAATACCTCTGTTTTATTTCAGTTTTTAGTGCAGTCATCGTTATCAAACAGAATTAAGCAAGTGCATAAGGAAGACCATGAGCTATAGAAAAACATTGAATTGGTTTCAATGGGTAAGTTTCTAGAATTTATCCTTGATAAAGATTGTGTTTTATGATTTGGAAAAAGGTTTTGTGTTCCTTGTGATTCATAGTTGAAGAATGATTTGTTGTGTGAAGCTCATAGTTCACTATTTTTAGTTCATCCTAACAGTGAAATGATGTATAAATACCATCAAGAGTATTACTTGTAGAATGGAATGAAAAAGGATACTGTGAAATTTACTATGAAATTCATGACATGTTAATAGGTTAAATCATAGTGGAAGTTACCGGAGGGGATTCTTCAACCCTTTCTTGTGCTAGAGTGGAAATGGGAGAATGTACTCATAGACATTGTGGTGGGACTACCAAAGAAATATCGAGGTAATAATGTGATTTGGGTTATTTTTTATCAGCTGAGAAAAACTACACATTTTCTTTCTATTCGATATACAATGTCTTTAGATCAGCTTTCTTGACTATACCTCAAAGTGATTGTCTGGTTACATGGAATTAATCTTTCTGTTGTATCTGACCAGGATCACATGTTTACTTATAACTTTTGAATGGGACTTCAAAAGTTGTTGGGAACATAATTAAATTTCAATACAGCTTTTCATCCTCAATAACATGGACAGTCAGAATGAATGATTCAAAATTTTGAGGATATAATATGATATTGCTCAATGGACTACCAGGGATGTTGGGAGATATATTTAATTAGTTGATTTTTCTTATAATAACAGTTTTAATTCATGTATATAGATGGAACCTTTTGAGGCATTGTATGGTCAGCGGTTTCAGACTCCAAAATTTTGTTATGATGTTGGCGAAATAATGTTGATGGTGCCAATATTAGTAGAGGAAGTGGCTGAGAATGTGAAGATGATCCAGTGACACATGAGGACATCACAGAGAAGACAGAAAAGTTATGCTGATAATAGAAGGAAAGACTTCTCTTTCATGGTAGGTGACTATTTTTTCCTAAAAAAACCTTGGATAAGTTTGATGTGTTTTGTTAAGAAAGGAATTCTTAGTCTGTAGTTAAATAGTTCTTATTGAAATCCAATAGAATGTTTGACCAGTTGCATACCATGTAAATTTGCCTCTGAGTTTGACAAGTTATTTGTGTGGACTAAATTTCCAAAAGTTGGGGAGAGTGAAACAACCCATGTACTTATATGATAATTAACATTAAGCTATATTTCTCACTTCTATGTATTGAATTTTTCAAAAAAGGTCTTCTAAAATTGTGATCAGTATGTTATTTAGAGTTTTATAAGAGAAACATATTTTTTTTAATAGTAAAATACCTTTTTAAATAGTTTCACACCCTTATGAATAGAAACATACCCTTAAGAATAGTAATGCACCCTTATGAATAGTAATGTACACTTATGAGTGGTAAATTTACCATAATGAATAGTAATGCACCCTTATGAATAGTAATATTACTCTTATGAATAGTAACACAACTTTATAAATATTAACCTAACCTTTGATAGTGTATATATAAGATTTAATTGAATGTATGGCACACCCATGTCTTTATATATGTAAATAAATGTTGTAAATTTTTTATTTTCCAAATAAAGTATTATTTTATTTAAAACGTAATTTTCTCATATTATGAAATTATTTGGATAAATTGGAGTCCTGTTTTGGATTCTACACATCCAAAAATAGTTGGGGTGATTTTTTTGGTAATTTTATTAATTTTATGAATTTCAGGTGAATAATGAAATTTTTCTATTTGACAAATAAATGAATTTCAGCATCATGGAGGTGTCAACGATGATGTGGTGACGATGTAGCCCCATTATCTCAAACCCACATTATAGTATTAATATTTTTAGTCATGGAAGGCTCAGTATAGATTGTCTTGAGGCAGAATAATAAAATAATAATTACAATAATGTTAAATCTCTCCCCTCCTCCACTATAAATACCACCCATTTTCCCCTCTTCCTCCCACAACTCTCAAGACTTGAACATTGACTAATTTCTTCCAAATATCCTCTCTTATATCCTTTCAAAACTCCAATACCTACAGGTCTCACCCAAAGGCCAAAATCAAAGGCCTTATGGAGGATCTCAATGTGATGATATCCAGAGGTAAGAAATCCTTTTTCTTTTAATGTCTTTTTTCCTTTCCTTTCCATTTATTATAGTCTCTTCCCCACCCCTTATCCAAGTTGCATGAAACCTTATTAAATATTGTATATTCTATATTTTCTCATGTTCATGAAAAATTCATCATCATTCTTCTTCTCCTTTCCCACTAATTCCATGAATAAATACATTGTTCGTGATGTGTCAAACTACCAACATTGTGGATGATGTGATTTCAATTTTCATTAATTCATTCAAGTGTGGTGATTAAAAAATTTATGGTTGTAATAGGTTACTATATATGTATTATGTCCCATCCATGGTTCTATAATTCTATTTAACATATGGTTTTAATTCATAAAACAAAATTATTTCATTATTATCAAAGAACCACAAAAATGATCTAAACGAACATCGTTAATGTTTTAACTTATGAATCACCATAATGAATTAACTCAAAAGGATAAATCATAAAATTTAGGATTCTAGAAATATTTAAGTACCACTCTACTCCAATTATAGAGTTTCACTCCCAATCTACAAGAACATCAATCATGCACCAATCATTGAAAACATGTAAAGAACACATCTAAAATAGTGAAAAGAACAAAATACTACTCAATTAAAGGGTGAAATTATGTAATTAAATGATAATATATGGTTTTATAAAGATTAATATGTTTATTTAAGATTTTAATAACACTATTTTAACATTTATATATGAGGTATAAATGAGTTGTAAGTAATATAAACTGGAGTTATGGGATTTCTTAACCCAATTTCCATTATTTGGGCTAACATTCTACATCATTATTTATGAAGTATTAAATTTTTTTGTGTGATGGGTTTTTTATATGATATTTTTAATAATGTTTATTTACAGTTTTTATACATATTCCATCCACTGTACAAATTCACACTTAAATTTTATGATATTTTTAACATACATTCCATTTAAAATCTATGTTTAATATTCTGTTTTACAAAATTTAAAATCAATATATTTATGCTATTATTAATGTTGTATGATTTTTTTCTAGTTCTAGGGATTTTTTTATAATGAATGGTGAGACATATATCTCCCTCTAATTCATTGGATATGTGTATGTTTGAGGTTGACCATCTGGTTACTCCAAGTGTAATTACGATGGTTACACAAATTGTAACCTAACCTTGAGGGTCACAAATTATAAGGTAGGCGAGTGGGTTACACGATTGTGTATATAATGCCCAAAAAAACCTTTATTGTTATATTTATGTTGATGTATTATGTGGTAATCTTGGTGAAATTTCATATCTCACAACGTAAGTATATATGGGTGACAAGTACGCCTTTTCAAAATGATATCATATGTTACAAGTACTCATTGGCTAATACGTTCTTTCATTCCTTTCATATCCCTTACTGAAATTTTTTTCTTATCCGAAGTTTTTAAATGATTTTCACAGGTTATAAGGATGTGTAGGAAAAATAATAATCCAAGTAAACTGATTGATGATTTTTCATTGAAATTCATGTCATATTTGAAATGTTTAATATTTTGAGAGAAATGAGTACTGTGTTTATGGTATCCACTCTATAATAATGTGTAATGTTTTGAATGTATTATGTCCCAATTATCTAAATGACTAAAATTTAAAATATCTTCAATGTGAAATTGATGTTAATTTTTTTGACTAAATTCAAGATTATGTAATGTAATATGGTCGGGTCCTTATAGTGTGGACCACAACCTTTTTCATAAGATATCTAAGGATGAATATTTTTTTGTACTAATTTATGGGGATGAAATAATAATTAATGGAAGAAAATATTTTTCAATGTATTTTTCTAATATAATGTATGAATAATTAGTTATTTCATTTATTGGTGAGGTGAATGATATTTTGAGGTTTAATGGGATTTAGGAATAGTGTTTTACTTCTATTTTCCAAACAAAATATTAAAATTAACTTCTAAATGAATTAAAAATGATCGAATCCAAATATACATCAATCCCAATTGTAGTCGGCTCCAAAAGTAGGTGGAATAATGATATAATGTAAGTGAATCCAACCATGTACAAAATAATCATTATAAGTATTTATAATTGAAAAAAAGTAATCCATACATAGCCTATTCTACTTGATTTGTGACCAATTTTCAATAAAATCCCAGGACTTGGATCTCACATAATTGAAAATAATTATGAGGTACATCTCATATACTCTCACTCAATGTTTTTTCTTTAATACTAATATATAACATTACTAAGTATCTTTTTAGATGTTGGTTTTGATGGTTAGGTGTCGGAAGAGAACTATATGAGTGAAGTTTCATTTTTCATTGACCCAAATTTTGTAAGAAATACGAGTAATAAAGAATAATTTAAATCTCTTAGAATGGTTGAGATACAAAAAAAATTAGTTACTAAATCCTAAACACAACATCAATGGATGGAATTTTTTTTATAAGATTTTGGTGGTAATGTGAAAGAAATAATGGTGGTATTTTGTAACAAGAAATGTTATATTGATCTAAAAAAATGTATTTCAATACACCCAAAATAAATAAATTTATATTATATGTCACTTTATTAATGAATATGTGGAGTAAGTAATAATTCAAATATATTATATTGGGAATTAACTAGTAGTTGATATCATTACTAATCCACTATATACTCCAGAATTCAAGAGACATTAGTTTAATTATGGTGTTATCATATATCCTTCAAACTAAGGAGGTTAAAAAATTATATCTCTTTAATATATTAAATATTTTTTTTATTTTATCTCTATTTATGTTGAATTTATTAAATATTATTTAGTTAAATATAAAAGAGGAGATAAAATCCATGGGGATTTATGGAGGAAGAATGAAGTGTTTATTTTATTTTGGAGGTAAACATAGATGAAATTAAATTATCTTTATTATTCCATATATTAATAGTTGAATCATTTAGGATAATTGATTATAGTGTGAATATTTTCATATCATTTAGTGGAAAAGAGATGAACTATTCTATAAATGGAATGCCTCCTTTGAATTTAAATTTCAAAAGTGATGTGCAGTAGCAAGGGGAGAGTCCAGATGTATGGGGCATGGATATAACATATTCATAATATAGAATTAAAAAAAATAGAGATAATGGTGGAGGATAATTTTTATATTGTTGGATATTCATTTCAATTAAAAATTTAATAAGATATTATATAATTATATATATGAATTTGAAAAGCTATCAACTATGTACGAGTAATATTCCATAATTCGTAGAAGCATCTAGATATTATAGAGTGAATATGGCAATCTAAAAATAAACAAGTAACCAATTCTATAATTAAGGGTGATATAGAGTGATTTTTAATAGTCTAAAGTACAAATAAATATAGAAGAATAGAGATGTTTAAAAGGTTCTTTATAATTGTAAGATAGAATCCATGAAAATGTAGAGAAATGAAAATATTTATATATAATTTCCTTGTGAATGTATGATATATTTTTAAAAACATGGTTGTGATCATATGGGTCATAATATCTAATATGGGTTATAAAAAATACTTTAAAATATTCATTATCTTAAAATTATGGAAAATGTTTAAAAGCACTAGTTTATTAGAGTTATATAACGATTTCATTATTGTCATTTATATGGAATGTAAGGGTCATTAGGAAGAGTTTTTATGTTCCATCAATATATTTAATATTTTTTAAAAGGGGGTTCATATATTACAAAATGGTTATCAATATAATTTTTAAGGGTTATTATATAAAAAAATAGAAAATTGTTTGTGAAATTTTCGTAATGTGTAAGGGGAATTCATCCCAATGAAAGAATAATAATGTATGAGTAGCTGAGAAATGAAAAAGGTAGAGATTCATAATATTCAATTGTATTATTTTAAGAATAATCCCTACAATTTTTAATGTCCATTCACTTTGTGTTTGATGGTAGAAATACATGTCAAAGATTGTAAATAATTTGTCCATTGTATATCATTTCTAAAATTCTGATTGTATTTTTATTAATTAAAATATATGATAAATATTTCATGTAGATAAATAAAATAAATATTATAATGGTATGTCGGTTTGAATACTAAAATATTAAATAGAGATTACATGGAATCTAATACAAAATCAGTGGGTTGTTTTTGGAAATAATTGATGTTATAAATGAAAGGATTAATTTAAGAGATTTTACCGTTGAATGTAAAAAATGGGAGAAATTATCATTAATAATTTCTTACAGTTTTTATAATGAAAATATAGAAATATAAGTTAAATAATTATTAAATTATTAATAAAAATATTGGCGCTCTAATGAAGAAAAATCCATTTCTACCATGTAAGTATGATTTTAAAATAATTAAATATATGACTTCAGGGATATATAATCTAATTCTCAGGAATTAAAAAAGGAAAGAAAGTAAATTTTGAACTCCCTAACTGGGTATGGTGTTCGAATATAGGTTTTTGAAGAATCATTGTAAGAGACATTCCTGACATTATTCCCACTACAACCCTTGTCCCAATACATGGAGTGCATGAACAAGAAGATGAATTCCTCTTAGTATTTAAAGAGTTTCATTACTAAACATTTACAAGTGTCAGGGTGAGAAGTATTAATTATCATTATGTCAACGTATTATTAGTGTATTCTGTTTGGACTAGTTCATTGTGGTGATCCAGGTAAATTTTTTACTCCCTATATTTTCTTTCATTAAATAGAATGTTTGTGTGTATTGTCTTATAATGTTTTCTTGTACTCACTATATTGGTGAAAAGATCATATGAGTGTTTCAAAGGCATCCATAACCCAAATTCACCAACACAATTATTTTGTATTAGGGTACCAGTTACAACTTGATGCATTGAAAAGGAATGATATTTTTGTGTCATTTTTAAAAGATTCAAAAAGTAAAATAATTCTTTAATATTCGTGGATACAATTATACTTGATTTTTTAAACACACTTAAATCAATAGTTATATATTCTAGTAAATATTTGGTATTGAACATATTTTTTTCATTTATAAGAATAAGGTGAGTTGGAAAATACATCTAGTGGTACCCTATATAAATAGTTATGTATTCTCATCAATATGATGTGTGCATGAATGTAGGATACTAGTGGGATCATGACGACTATGTGATGTAGTATAAAGACATCTAGTGGCACCCTATAGAAAATGGTTGTATTTCATGTAATCATGGTGTAAGGGTATAAGTATTGTGTAATACACTAATATGTGTAAAACAATTCCTACCTATCATGTCTGATTTTATTTATTGAGTATGTTAATGTGATTATGGTGATTAAATAATATAAACAAGGATTATCCATTCAATGAAGTGTCTAAACCCTGTAAGAATTGTCTGTGTCCAATAATATTTGTACACTACATATTTTTGGTAATATTAAGATAAAAAAGAATTTAGGATCAAACATTAACCACTAATATATGTTTATTTAAAAGAATAAATCATTTAATGTTATCACTAATTCACCCATCACCCTCTTAGTGATCTAACATTACCTTTGAACATAATGTTTTATCAAGTAAAATAAGCTATCCTATAATTAGATCCATATTTGACCTAGTTCATTTAATATCTATATATAATGTTAAGAATTTTATAATGATATTACAAAGCCACATATAGACATGAATAGAGTTAAAACTACTAAATCCAAAATTAAGTTTTCTAGTGAAATCCTAAAGAATTGAAATAAAAGGGATGAAATTTAATTAAGAAAAATTTAAATAGATAAGAAAGATATAACACTATATGAGGTTCATTAAATTGGATATTATTCATCTACAAAATCGGTTGTGAGTGATCCATATGAATGCATATATTTATGGCATGAATAGAATGATAATTATGACTCTCAAAAAATAATTTATGTAATCTACATAGAATATAATGACTATTTTAAAAATTATCATAAAGAGGTGGTTACATGTATAAATATGGTGGTCATGTAATGTAATGATGAAAATGAGTTTCTAGAATAGTATGATGATGAAATGAAGACTTAATTTTCCATGAAGTTCCAAATACACATCACTGTCCAAAACCATGTTGAAATCAATGAAGAATACATGTAATAATAAAATGAATATGTTTTTCTAATTTAAGAATATTTGAAAATAATTTTTGTGATATTTTTTAGTAATAATGTCTTTGGATATGGGATTGATGCATTATATAAATTTCATAAAACCACAATGAATGCTAATAATTCTCAATTTTAGGTAAATAAAAAAGAGATCTTGAAAAATCCATACCAGAAGATAAAAATTCATAATTAATCCCTCAATAAGGTGAAGCTAAACTTGAATGATATTTTGAGAATAGTGAGGATGATAAGAATTACCTCAACATGAAGTGTTTAATACATGTGTTAAAATTGGGAAAATAGATTACACACTAGTTGCATGTTCTTAATCTATTGAGAAGAAAGATACTTGCACGTAATATTTTAATTAAAAAACTATTCCCAAATGGACCCATATCAGCAAAAAAATAAAATGAGATCATCTAAATAAAAATTTATATAATTCTCACAGGAAAATTTTACCCTAACCTTGTAGAATATATATTATCTAATTCTGGATCATAATACAGTGAAAGTATCAATTTAAAATCTGGGAAAAACCAGAGAGAATAATAATTCTCTGAAATCCTATAATAAATAAAAGGATGATGAAATTATATCTAAAAGTGAATATACCTAGGAAAATACCTATAATAACTATATTTCCACTCAAAATAGTATAGTGGGAAATAAAAAATTCTATTACAAATTTCATATACAAGAAAGGGAAGAAAATTTATAAGGTAGAATTGTTAATGTTAGATGTTTGGGAATACGTTTTATCGAATTTTCCAGGATATTTTATTATATTGAGAATGTAGGAGGCATACACTAATGGAGAGGAGATTTTAATGAATAATATGACATTTTGAAACAAAGTAAATGTCATATAATAATAGATATATTTTCTACCAAGAATAGATTTTATTTCATTTGAGATTTCATTGATTACTATTATAAATGAAGTTGTAGTTATGAATAATGTTTAATGGTAAAGATTAAGAATAATTATTATAATTAGAATGATATAAATCCAATTTAGTATAATTTTAATGGAAATGAGATTGATTTTTCCGTGAGAGGGAAAACAGAAAAAATATCTTAGAAAAACAATCACTAAAAGTCAAAGATGAAGGATACAAATGATTTCAAAACCATTATGAGATGTTTTTACAATGGAAGTTATACACCATATAACATTAAAAAAAATCAATAAATGTTTAAATTAAACAAAGAAATATAATTTGAAAACCGAAATGAATGTAGGATAGGGATAAAAGGATTTGATTAGTGGCAGAAATATTATAAGAGTTAATAGAATTACCAATGAATGATAACAATGTTTTTTGAATAATCCATGTTATAAAAGAATGAAATATTTTTATGTAAGGAACAAGTGACTAGGTAGTTGTAAATATTACTTTGAAATTTATTTGCAGATGAGAAAGAACATTGAAATGAAAATTATAAAGGTAAATTTGTTATTTCACATGATTAAGTACTCAAATATCAAGAATGACAGATTAATATATATTACCCTAAAACATAATAGAATTAATATAGATGGTTAATGTAGTATAGATATGATACAAATTATTATATATATATCCTACTATCTCAAGAAAAATTTCAAAAAAATAAAAGCACAAATGCATAGATCCATCAACTTCATATTCATTATTAATAAATGTAAAAAATATTTTATCCACAACATTTATATGATAAATACACGAATACAACCATGATACCCATGAATAATCATGGTAGAATGTTTTAAAAAGGAATCATAAATATTTCTCTATGTAATGGGGGAATTAATGGAGCAGGTTATGGGTTAATATCTATGTATAATCCCTTTAAATTTTACTCATGAACTGAATAAAAATTCCCTCCTTATTCTGTTATTTATTTATTTTTACTAACAAGAAAACAAGTGAGTGAGAATTTATGAGGGTTTTCTATCTAACAATTGTTGTTTTTATAAAAAAAAGAAGTGGGTTCCATCATGTAATACTATCATGATGTATTAAATGATTTTGGAGTGATAAAAATGGAATTGATTCTACTAATGAGATGTTATTTCAAGAAAAATACACAATGCAAAATTTTGTGAGAAAATAAAAGGGCATTTTTCAGCCGTTCAAACCATGATTGGATAATTTAAAATATTTTATATTAAGTGGGTGATGGTTGCTGATAAATATATGTTAATCGTAGAGTTTTCCATCTCAATATTGAAAATTATTATATCTTCATTGGAGATGAGTACAGATAACCAATCAATTGAAAATAAATATATAAGACCCATAAAAATTGAAATATGGAGTGGTATAACATGTTGAACTAATTCATGTTTAACATTGATGTCTACATCATTCGCCGGTATTTTTGGAAAATAATTATATTATGTAGGCTTAGATTTTAATAACTAAAGGCTCATTGATAAGATATATGTTGTTATTTAATTCAATCAAATTATTTAGGTTGTATCATGATCCAAAATTGGGTGGATAATATGACATGAAAAAAATAAATAGTGGTTAAATATGATTAATTAAATCCCATATGTTTTACCGCTGTATCCATTATCAGTAAGGGTTAGACAAATTATTTGGGCTTTGGGATGAATTGGTATGGAATATACCTCTTAATTGATAGATTAAATTTCCCAAATGGACTATTAAATCTATATTTTTTTGTTTTCAATATATCCATGAGAAGACATTTCAATATTGCTTGATATTGGTGGAGCAGTTTTAATTATAAATAGAAAATGATGATAAATTTGATGCATTGAGATAAAATTTTGGTAGATTAATGATTGTCATGAATATATATTACAAATACGGATCTGGATTATAATTGTTGAAATATATATTTTGATGGATGAAGTGTACTTTTTAGAAATTATTTTGAAGTGATGGATGAAATGGCATAGTCTATAATAAAAATGATTTTTCTTGAAAAAACCCTTTGCATATTTGAAGTGGTTCTAACTTCATTTGAGTGAGTTCTGAAAATTATATACTAAGGAATAAAATTGTTGATTCCTTTGACATACCTTTTACATCATAATAATTAATTTGAGAAATATAAGTTGAAAAACTATAATACAAAGGAATCATAAATTTTTTTACATGAGGCCATAAGGTTCAATTATGAATTCATAAGTATGATTTATATGTTTTTAGGGATCAATAATTACTCTAGCAGGGTAAGTGGTGAGTTTTTGTGGAATGGTTGGGATATTTATAAGGATGGATAATAAATTTATAAGGATAATCATTCTAATTTGTATGGATGAGTCACAAGTTCACAAGGATCATTTGCCCATTTTAAATTTATGTTTCATGAAGAATAAAAAATAAAAAACCATATGGATTGATACTAGTATGAATTATTTCAAATTTGGTAAAGGCATCAACACTTTGGAAGTGTAATTAAATTTTAATAGAAGACTTTGTATAAGTAACTTCCAACTTTACAAATTAATCTTAATATATTGGATGTGTAAGATGGTTTTCTATATTTTGGGTGTAATAAAAGATTGAGATGCGTAGTGCCCAACATTGATTTTTTCCATGATCGATGATTAATCTACGATTTTAAAAACCATTATATGTCATGATCAATAGAAATAAATCAATGAATATATAAAATATATAAAACAGAAGAACTAGAGAGAGGATCATCAAATATTATTTAAAATCATATTAGCTAATTAAGAATCACCTTGTTGAAATTATTTATTTGTTGATGGATCAAAGAACATATATATTGTTATATCATTGTGTCTCAATATTCAAGAGAATATTCTCTCTAGAGGTGATCCACACATCTTCCACACACATCTAAAAGTCCTCATAGGAATATCTTTGTGCCTGAAAGCCATATCTTATTGCTTGCATCATCTTCCTTTGAACTCCATGAGAACTGTATCCAAATAATTCTACATAATGTCCTCATACATGAGAGTGGGTGGTGGAGGATGATCACTATTTATTATTAGGGGTGTTTTTGGATAAAGGAGCTCTATAGGGAATTATAGGATTCTCTAAATACGTTTTTCACAAATAAACCAATGAACTAGAACTTAGGGAAAATAATATAATTGGTTTTATATATCTGTAGGATTAGAAATAAATAATATCACAACTAATTTTTATTTTTTACTTAATCATTATGAATCCACATGTAGAATAATAATAATAATAATAATATTTCTCTACTAGCAGTTAACATGCAAATTAAATTATATCTTATTTAATCAAATAACATTCAATTATTATTATTTATCACCAGACCATTAAAATCAGTCCTACATTCATCCACAATATTTAAAGGGCCTAAAATAATTACTATTTATTTATTAAATAAATATCATTTCAATATTTCATTTTAAATAAATAAAAAATATATTCACTAAATATAAAATAAATATTTATTAAATTTTTTCCTCACATTATATTCTCTCAAATAACTGCTGACAGAATATATGATTCAAGAAAACAAGAATAATTATTAAATCGCATGAATTAAGATTAATTATTCATCTTGTTAAATAAAAAATATTATTATTATTATTTAACTCGGGTTTTCAATACACCTAGTGTGTGAACGTCAACACATCTTTCTTAGTGGCATTAGACGAAGCATCCTAAATTCCAAGGTTGGAGTTTAGAAACACAGAAAGACACCCATAGGGAAATGAGTCAATTATTTAATGATATTATTCATTATTAACAAATTACTATGTAATTTTAATGGACCAGGGTTTTGGGGTCCATTACATGGTAGAAATATTATTTTTGGGGTGTTTTGGTGGTCTAGAAGGCCATCCTAGCTTCTCGGTGAAGCATAAGACTCCTAATAGTAGCCCTGGCCTACAGGTGGTCTCGGCCTACCGGTGGCCTTAGCCTACCGGTAGCTACCGGTGGCCTCGGCCTACTGGTATCTTGGACTACAGATAGACCTAGAATACCGGTGACCTCTCCATGGGTTTTTCCAATAGCACCTCCTTTTTGCACGAATTGGGTTTTAAACTATGTTTTGACCTTTTAAGCCTATTTTAAAGCCCATAAACGGAGTTTAATTAAATGATTGATGAGGTACCCTCATTAAATGAAATACCATGCGTTTTGGTCATGCCTTTAATCATGTTTTTAGAAATGCCACTACTGTATCCTGTGAGGATTACTTCTTTGGTTAGGAGGTGTGCGTCGGTTTTAAATGCCCCGAAGGGAGGGGACCTTTTAAGTTAGACTTGTGTGGTGACCCAACCATGTGGTGAACCCACGATCCCACTTCTTCTGCGGTTTTTAGTTTTTCTCCAAATATTAACCGTTCTAGGAATGCTGTATCTCAGTCTTTATAACCTAAAGGATTATCTTCTCCCTAGGTTTCATTTTTTTTCTATATCAACCTGTGCTCGGAATACCCTTCCTCCCGAAGAGTTGTACCCCCGCGAATTTTTCCTTGATCGCGTTCCTTGGAGTTCCTACTACTCTTGATTTCCAGTTTCCATGTGAGGACTTAACTTCGATCCTTGATCAATCAGGTAGTGATCGTATCTTTGTCTCTCCTCCTTGTGTATCATACATGGTGGGTGTTTTATGGTTCCCACAAGGCAGTTAATCATTTCTGTAATGAAGATAATAACTGGTTAAATAACGGGGGAAAGGAAGTTCGTGAATGTTGTTACATGTTTTTTTACCCATGCATTCTCTATGATGTTTTTGTGAATTGAATGGTCTTAGGCCTACTGAAAATCACGGTCGTTGGGGGCCTTTGTCTGCGCATCTATGTTATGCTCTGTTTACGAATCGTCTGGTGAATGGGAATCATGTATGAATTTGTCAAACATTTAAACTCATCTATTTGATATGAATTCTCATAACCTTGTGTGATCACCCAAGTTGAACTAAATAATATAAAATAATCAATTGTGAATGCTGGGATGGTTCAGATATGAAATGGGTGAAGGGGTGAATGTGTTTTATTTTGGAGGGGTGAACAACGAGGTTGTGAATGGTATGGTTGGAATGGAATGATTTTTTATGTGGATGTGGTGTTGTTTGGAAGCAGGGCTCCAGGTTGGGTTGTGATAATGAATAAAAGTGGAATGTTAATAATGAGTTGGGTGGAATGGTAATGAATTAATGTGGGGAAAACAATGGTTTGTTGGGTTTTTCTTTGGTTCCAATTCGTCTAGGGTTTCCATTGATCCCACTTTGATGTTATTATTTACAAGAGAACCGGGTGTGAATGCTCAAATTACCTGATGGTTTTCCTTCCTGATTTATTGTTGTTTCATCTGTGATTGTGCCTATTAGTAGCCTAGTAGTGAAGGGATTAACTCATACTGAACTATTATGAAATGATAACTTGAATAGGAAAACATGGAACTGTTTGTTGTGTGCCTGTTTTCTAAGGCAGTAGTGCATGATCACATACTTGTATTTGTTGAGCAGCCATAGTTTGGGTTGTCTGTGTTGGTATATATAAGTGTAACTATATGTTTTTTGTTTAGTAGCACCTCACCTGCATTGGGAACTTAGTGTCGGACACCCCATTTCATGGGGAAGGGTGTTTCCCCCTAGTTACTCTCTTTCCTGCTCCCTCTTCCCTAGGCTGTGATGGCTGGAGGTGACCTTACACCCAGGAATATTCGGGTAGATTTTGTGTGGTCTGTTGCTAGACCAGGACTCTTTGGGTAGGTTGTTTTCCCAAGAATCATCAGGATGAGGCCCAAGTGTTTTCAGGTTGGGGTTCTGGTTATGTTTTGTTTTCCCAGGTGTCTTCGGGATGAGGTCGAGGTGTATGCGGGAAGGGATGTGTAGGTTATGAGGCATAGGTGTGTGTGGGAAGGGATGTGGATGGTTGTGAGGCCAAGGTGTGTGCAGGAAGGATTAGTGTGGTAGCGTCAGGACGTTTGTCGTTAGAGATGAGCAGCTAGCTAGTGGGCCCAAATGTTTTGTTCTTTATTATTATCTTACTACTTGTGTTATTTAGTGAGCGTGGCTGGTGAGGTGGGATGGATATATTCCTTGATAGATGATGTTTCTTATGCTTATCACGGGACTTTAGGACGCCTCCCCACTTGTGCACGAGAGTTTTAGGTTTTCCTACGGAGTATACTTAGTATGCTCACCCGATGTTTACTTTCAGGTTTCTAGGAGGACTTTGGAGGCCGTGCCAGACCTTACTATTCTGGACGTTGGAGTTGTTGTTGGTCACTGTTGGATTCTTCTTAGCCTTTTCCTTTCCTGTTTGTTATTGTACATTGTATTCCTTGTACTTTGTTCAGTTTTTTTTATTAAAACATGCATGTAGTTTTGTTTTTTACTTTGAGTTTTCTATACTTGGTGGTGTTTGGTGTTGAACCATTCTTTCTACCAATCTTGGTTGACTAAAAAGGGTAATGCCTCCCATAGTGTGAAAATGTTATACCCTTGGTGCTATCACCACTCTGGGGCCTACTGAAGGCAGGACGCGGGGGTCATTATCTCTTATTCAACATAAATAAGGAAGGGCTTGTCAATTTGATATCCCTTCCCTCCTTTCGGTGAAGGTGAGTCATGAAAGAATGGTATTAGAGGCGAGGTTGAGGGATAGGATGGAGTCCGAAGTTAGGCATAGTGAGGATTGTATGGGATGGTAGGGAAACAATGTTAGGTGACCATGGTTAGTGAAATAGGCCAGGGAGAACTGGCTAGGACATGGGATTTTAGGGCCCCCCGTGATCCGTTGCACGGACTTTGAGCCTATCAAACGACCAAGTGAGACTACATTTATTGAAGGGTAGATACCCTAGGGAAGGTACATGAATCATAATGATTTGTTTTTAATTGATTTGGGGAACCTTTCAGAGAAAAAAAATTTACTAATAATAATAATGATTCCCTTGCTACCCGGGCTTAGGCATTCTTTGTTTACCTTACAGCTATGGCACCTGAATGCTATCCACGAGTGACTCAGACGGTTGAGGCCCAGCGGATCGAGTCAGTTGAATGGCAGAGGGTTGACAGGGATGAGGAGGATGACTTTTGGGAGAGGACTCCATGATTTTTTCAGCGATAAACCCTTGAATATTACGAGGGAAGAATTTCTGACTCAGTAACGGAGGGATTACTCAAGGACCTAGCCTACACCTTCTCTTTGATCTGTGCTCAGAGGGAGTACTAGGTTCCGTTGGTCGTCAGTCAGCTGAGAGGAGCAGCAGGTCCGTGGTGGATGATTTTTCGGGGAGAGAAGACAAAGGCAGAGGTTTCATGGTCCGGTTTCGAGAAGGAATTTCATGAGGAGTTCCTCTCCTCTACGATGAAGGCTGAGAAGAGACATGAGTTCCTCTCCCTTCAGCAGAGAAGCATGTCAGTGAATGGAGCTCGAGATCAAGTTTAAAGATATCTTGCGCTTTTCCCCAAATCTCTTTCTGGATGAGGATTCTTGGGAAGGACGGTTAGGGGATGCACTCCATCCTTTTCTTCAGTATGCTGTCACTCCATTCACTCTTCTGATGTACCTAGAAGTATAGAAGAAGGCTTCAATAGTAGAGAGGATCCACTCGAAGGGAGGCACACCATGAGAGGGAAACCAGCTAAGTTCATCAAAGGGGAAGGTGATTAGCAGTAGGTCTCTAGCGACCGGGCCTTCCATGTTTTTAAAACTAGGGATTAGACTTCATCAGTTCTATTCCTGAGCTTCTGGGCCTCACCCCTTTTCCAAAGGTCCATGACCGAAGTGTTTCTCTTTTGGAGTTTTCGGGCACGTCCAGAGCAGTTGTCCAACTCGATCTCCACATGGTGGAGGTGGGCAGTTTCAACACCCACCACAGCAGCATCCGTTGCTGGCAAGGCCTTTCCAGTAGCAGCAGTAGGCCCCTGGCCCTCCGAGGGATAACCTTGCGGGAGGAGACCGAAACCAGGGTGCTCCTTAGGGACCTCGTCCAGGGCGTGGTCAGGGAGGTGGTCGACATCCGGGAGGCAGATCAGCTAGGTATGGATAGCTGCACACTGTAGAGTTAGTATCTCATGAAGGACCAAAGTTCGCTTGAGGTACAATCAGTTTATTGAGCACTATTGATTCTGCCTTGTTTGATTCGGGAGCTTCGCACTCCTTTGTTACGCCCGAATTAGCCAATGCTCTGGGTCTGGATGGCAAGAGACTTTTTGTGCCTCTAGTGTTGAGAAAACCAGTTTGGGGTCAGACCAGCGTATCTTATTTTTTCTGGGGATGTAGACTGATGTTGGGACCACATCAGTCCTTTGGAGACCATCTTTCATTGCAGATGCAGCAATACAATGTCATTCTAGGCATTGACTGGTTGTTATCCGTGCATGCCATCATCGACTGCTATTAGAGAAGGACTGAATTCTCCAATGAGGATGGATGGAGTGTGGCTTTTGTTGGGGAGTGGAGTTATTGGGTCGGGAGTCGACATGTGGAACCACTCCTTTATATGATGGATGGGGTGTCAGTGGAGTCGGCGGATGCATGAATGATGGATGTCCTTGAGGACATAAGATAATTCCTTGATGTCTTTCCCAATGAGGTTGTGACTCTACCCCCTCGATGTGATGTTGAGTTTGGGATAGACTTACAGCCTGGTGTCCGCCCGATATCGATGGATCCATATCTGATGGAACCTTCTGAGTTTTGGGAGTTGCGGATTCAGATTGATGATCTAATGGAGAAGGGCTTTGTTAAACCCAGCGTATCACCGTGGGGTGCTCCAGTTTCATTCGTAAAGATGGAAGATAGTAGTCGACGACTGTACATAGACTATCGGAGGTTGAATCAAGTGACTGTCAGGACTCGTTACCCCCTCCTGAGGGAAGATGATATTTTCGACTAGCTGAGGGGAGATGGTTGGTTCTCTATGATCGATCTTCAGTCTTGATACCACCAGTTGAGAGTGAAGGAAGGTGATAGCTCAATTACGGCTTTCAGATGTAGATATGGCCACTTTTTGTTTGTGGTCATGCCGTTTGGCATTACGAATTCCACACCTATGTTTATGAACCTCATGAACTCTGTCTTCTGAGAGTTTCTGGACCAGTTCATTGTGGTGTTCATCGACGACATCCTTATCTACTCAAGATCATAGGAATAGCACGTTGCGCATCTTAGGGTAGTTTTGGGAGTCCTTCGGCACCACCATCTTTGTGTGAAACTGTCTAAGTGCATGTTCTCAACGCGAGAAGTACATTTACTTGGAAACGTGGTGTCTCATAAGGTAATAGCAGTAGACCTGTCAAAGATAAAGGCAGTCTTTTCATTGGCATCACCCAAAAATGGGGTGGAAATTTATAGTTTCCTAGGTTTGGCAGGCTATTACTGAAGGTTTTTGCCCGAATTCTCTCAAGTTGCAGCTCCGTTGACAGCTTTTACAAGGAAGGACCAGGTCTTCATGTGGAGTGACTAGTTCCAGACAGTTTTTGGCTACCTAAAGGAGAAGTTGGTTAGTTCCCTAGTATTCAGATTACCAGAGGAAGGGGTCTTGTTAGATGTGTTCTGTTATGCTTATGGCCTTGGTTTGGGAAGTGTGCTGATGCAGTAGCGAGGAGTGATCTCTTATGGTTCTAGGAAGTTACGTCCTCATGAACGTTACTATGCCACCCACGATCTGGAGCTTGCGGCCTTGGTGTTTGCATTGATGTTTTGGCAGCATTATCTCATCGGAGAGCACTTTGTGGTCTTCTCAGATTACAAGAGCTTTTGTTATGTCTTTTCCCAGCAGCATCTGAACTTGCAGCAGTAGAGATGGTTTGAGTTCCTCCAAGACTACTTCTTCGAGATATCTTATACTGAGGGAAAGGTTAATGTTGTGGCTGATTCCCTAAGGAAGAAATCATAGAAGGAAGTATTTCAATAATCTGTAGATTCTTGGAGAGCGATGGAAGAGTTAGCGGCCTTGCATTTCGATACAAGGGAGGAAGGTGGAAGGGGTTTTCTGTTTCAGATGACTGTAGTTTCCTCTTTAGTGGTGAGGGTGTAAGAGTATCAGTGGAGGGACTCGGAGGTGGAAGTGATGCGAGATCGTGTTTATCAGGGAAATGCTCCCGAGGGATGTTCAGAGGATGGTCAACATTAGATGTTTTTCTATGGAACGATTTTTTTTCCAGAGATGATGCCTAAAGGGGTTATACGTGAGTTCCATGGATTGACATTAGCGGTACATCCTAGGGTCTCAACGATGTACCAAGGCCTGAGGAGATAGTTTTGGTGTCCTGGGGTAAAGTAGGTGGTGACAGATTTTGTGGCTAAGTGCCTAGTGTGTCAGCAAGTGAAGTCTGAGAACCGTTTTCCTAGAGGGTTGTTACAGCCTTTAGATGTTCACAAGTGGAAGTGGGATGACATCTCGATGGAATTCATCATATGGCTACCCAGGTCTCAGGGAGTCTATGATTCCATCTGAGTAGTGGTGGATCTGTTGACAAAATCAGCTCATTTCTTGGAGATTAAGGAGTCGAGCCCGGTGAGTACCTTATCCCAGAGGTACATCAATGAGGTGGTGTGGTTTCATGGGATTATGAGATATATTGTCTCTCATCGAGACACTTGGTTTACCTCACGAGTCTGGAGGGGATTACAAAATGCCTTTGGCACCCAGCTACTCCTTAGCACTACCTTCCGCCCTCAGACATATGGGCAAATAGAACGAATGATCCAAACATTGGAAGACATGCTGCAGGAATGTGTTCTTGATTTTGGGGGATCATGGGTATGAGCTTGCCTCTGGTGGAGTTTTATTATAACAATATATTCCAATCCACTACCGACATGACACCATTTGAGGCCTTGTATGGAAGGTCGTTTCGTTCACCCATTTGTTGGACAGAGATTGGGGAAGCAGTTTTTCTTGGGCCGGAAGTGGTGCAGGGCACCACTGAGATGGTTCATCTTGTGTGTGAGAGGATGAAGGAAGCCCAGGACCGACAGAAATCTTATGCCAATCATAGGAGGAGGCCCTTGGAGTTCGAGGTTGGACATCATGTGTTCTTGAAGGTTTCCCCTCGATGTGGCAGCAATGGTTTGGGAAGGCGGTTAAGCTCTCCCCTAGGTTCATCGGAACTTTTGAGGTGATGGGACGAGTTGGTGAGGTGGAGTATCAGCCGGCGTCACCACCTCAATTG
Organism: Viscum album; assembly: GCA_963277665.1. Taxonomy (NCBI): domain Eukaryota; kingdom Viridiplantae; phylum Streptophyta; class Magnoliopsida; order Santalales; family Viscaceae; genus Viscum; species Viscum album. The sequence continues at coordinate 111,733 of CAUJRU010001341.1, read as the reverse complement.
GAGAATGTTCACAACGTCTTTCATGTCTCCCAACTTCATTGATATCTACATCGAAAACTCCCACGTCATCGATTGGGGAGAGTTAGATGTCGAAAACGACGCGACCTTCATAGAACGACCGATCAAGATCGAGGATCATAAAGAGAAAGTGCTTCGTGGATGAACCATCCCCTTGGTTCGTGTGTTGTGGAGGCATGGTGGCCTAGAGGAGAGCACTTGGGAGTGAGAGTCCCAGTTACGCGTTCAGTACCCAGATCTTTTTTTACTACCTTCTTGTTTTTGTTCTGAGTTTTGTTGAGATGTTTCACCTTGTGCTTTAATATATGAAATGCTTGTTCTGCTTGTTTTGTGTCCGAATGTGTTATGATGGGAAAACCTGACTGCTAATCAAGGCGCATTAATGTGGATGTGACTCAACCTGTGCGGGCGAGTCCGTGCCCCCCAAAGTGGATAATATCCTGACATGTAGGAAGGGACTCCCTGACTCAGGTGTTGTATTGTGTGATCCTTGGGCTTGTTGTGGATATTTGTGGTTAATAAATCTTGGGGGAGTATTCCTGGATGTAGGGGGTTCTATTATAGCTTTTGAAAAACTCAGGGTTTTTCCCCTAATAAGTATCTTTAGAGGGTGGTTGTTTGGACCCCACTTTTCTCCATTCTGGTTTTTTCATATATTCTCGGGGACGAGAATAGTTTGAGAAGTATCTGATGTAATGGCCATGGGTTTTGGGGTCTATTACAAGGTGAAAATATGTTGTTTGGGGTGTTGTTGGTGGTCTAGAAGGACATCCTAGCTTCTAGGTGATGCTTAAGACTCCTAACGGTAGCCCTGACTTACCGGTGGCCTCGGCCTACCGGTGGCCTCAGCCTACCGCTAGCTCGGCCTACCAGTGGCCTCGGCCTAATGGTAGCCTCGGCCTACCGGTGGCCTCGGCCTACTAGTAGCCTCGGCCTACCGGTGGCCTCAGCCTACCGGTCGCCCTGGCCTACCGGTTTCCCCAGCCTACCGGTAGCCTCGGGCAACCGGTAGCATGGTCTACAGATAGACCTAGCATATCGGGGACCTCTCCGCGAGTTTTTTCAGTAGCACTTCCTTTTTGCGCGAATTGGTTTTTAAACCATGTTTTAATCCCTTTAAGCCTATTTTAAATCCCATAAATAGCGTTTAATTAAACGATTGATGAGGTACCCTCCTTAAATGAAAGACCATGTGTCTTGGTCATGCCTTTAACCGCGTTTTCTGAAACGTCTCTACCGAATCCTGTGAGGATTCCTTCCTTGGTTAGGATGTGTGCGTTAGTTTTAACCGCCCTAAAGGGTGGGGACCTTTTTTGTTGGACGTGTAGGGTGGCCCTGCCGCATGGTAAACCTACGATCCCGCTTCTTCCTCGGTTTGATGTTTTTCTCCATATCTTAACCATCCTGGGAATACTGTATCTCGGACTTTATAACCTAAAGGCATATCTTATCCCTAGGTTTCTTTTTTGTGTCTATATCACCCTGCGCTCGGAATACCCTTCCTCCCTACGAGTTGTACCCCCATGATGTTTTCCTTGATCACGTTCCGTCGAGTTCTTGCTACTCCTGATTTCCAGTTTCCATGCAAGGACATAACGCTGATCCTTGATGAATTAGTTAGGAATCTTACCTTTGTCTATCCTCCTTGGTTATCATATGGGGTGGGTGTTCTATACTTCCGAAGAGGCATTTAATCATTTCTATAATGAAGATAATAACTGGTTAAATAATGAGGGCGAGGATGTTTGTTAATGTTGTTACATGTTTTTTTACCCATGAATTTTCTATGATGATATTATGAATTAAATGGGCATAGGACTAATGAAAATCATGGCTGTTGGGGGCCTTGGTTTGCACATCTATGCTATGCTCTGTTTTACGCATTGTCTGGTGAATGTGTATCATGTATGAATCTGTTAAACACATAAACTAGACTATTGAATATGAATTCCCATAACCTTGTGTGATCACCCAAGTTGAACTAAATCATATAAAATAATGAATTATGAATGCTGGGATGGTTCAGTTATGAAATGGGTGAAGGGGTGAATGTGTTTTTTTTATGGGTGAACAGAGGGGCTGTGAATGGTGTGGTTGGAATGGCATGAGTTGTTTTATGGCTGTGGTGGTGTTTGGCAGCAGGGCTGCTGGTTGGGTTGTGAACATGAATAAAAGTGGAAAGTAAATGATGAGATGGGTGGAATGGTAATGAATTAATGTGGGGATAACCAATTATTTTTTGGGTTTTTCTTTGGTTTCAGTTCTTCAAGGGTTTCCACTGATCCCACTTTGATTTTATTATTTACAAGAGAACCAGGTGTGAATGCTCATATTACCCGATGGTTTTCCTTCATGCTTTATTATTGTTTCATCTGTGATTGTGCCTGTTAGTTTCACAGTAGAGAAGGGATTAACTCATACTGAACTGTTATGAAATGATAACTTGAATAGGGAAACTGGGAACTGTTTGTTGTGTGCTTGTTTTCTGAGGCCGCAGTGCATGGGCACCAGCTTGTATCTATTGAGGAGCCATAGGTTGGGATGTGTGTGTTGGTATACATATGTGTAACTATATGTTTTGTGTTTAGTATCACCCCACCTGCATTGGAAACTTAGTTTCGGACACCCCATTTCATAGGGAAGGGTGTTTCCCCCTAGTTACTCTCCTTCTTGCTCCATCTTACCAAGGCTTTGATGGCTGGAGGCGACCTTACACCAAAGGCTCTTCAAGTAGGTTTATTTTTGTGTGTTGTTAGCCTGGGACTCATTGGGAAGGTTATTTTCCCAAGAATCTTTGAGATGAGTCCCAGGTGCTTTCAGACAGGGGTTATGTTTACGGTTGGGGTTCCCAGGTGTCTTTGGGATGAGTCCCAGGTGTATGTGGGTAGGGATGTGTGGTTATGAGGCCCAGGTGTATGCAGGTAGGGATGTGGATGGTTTTGAGGCCCAGGTGTGTGTGGGAAGGAAGAGCGTGGTAGCGTCAGGACATTTTTCGTTGGGGATGAGCAGCTATCTAGTGGGGGAAATAGTGGTGTGGGGTACCCAAATGTTTTGTTCTTTACTATTATCTTACTGCTTGTGTTATTTGGTGATCTTGGACGGTGAGGTGGGATGGATATATTCCTGGATTGATGATGTTTCTTATGCCTCTAACAGGACTTTAGGATGTCTCCCCACTTGTGCACAAGAGATTTAGGTTTTCCTCCAGAGTATACTCTGAATGCTCACCCTACGTTTAGTTTCAGGTTTCCAGGAGGGCTGCGGAGGCCGTGCGGGACCTTACTAGTATGGAAAATGGAGTTGCTGTTTGTCGCTGTTGGATTCTGCTTAGCCTTTTCCTTTCATGTTTGGTATTGTACTATGGAGTCCTTGTACTTTGTTCAGTTTTTTATTAAAACATGCATGTAGTTTGGGTTTTTAATTTGAGTTTTATATACTTGGTGGTGTTTGGTGTTGACTCATTATTTCTCCCAATCATGGTTAACTAGAAAAGGTAATGCCTCCCATATTGTGAAAATGTTATACCCCTAGTGCTAGTCGCCACTCCGAGGCATACTAGAGGCGGGACTCAGGGGGTCATTATCTTTCCTTCAACTTAAAGAAGGAAGGACATGGAAATCTGCTATCCCTTCCCAACTTTCAGTGAAGGCGGGTTGTGATAGTAATATATATTTTTTCATGATATCTCTAATCATGTCATTTTCATGCCGGTTCTATCAATATATGTGCTAGATGTATCTTTATTTGACTTCCATGAAATTGATCATCCCTATAAAACATGATAAGAATGGATTTATTTAGGCTATATCATTTCCATCAATGGTCTTGAGATATCTACTTATGTTAAATAATTTAAGGGATAAACCCTTTCTTGTATTATTTATTAATGCAATATTACTCATGACACACCCAATATATCTTACATCACCGTGGACATCCGCCATCGTGGGTTTTGTCAATACATGGAATTACTAGACTCAAAATATTAATTAATAATAATTATAGACTATGGACCAATACACACACCCTAATATTGGAACTTCTAGTGACACAATAAAATGTGTATTTTCTACTGGAAGGTCTCTTTCTCAAAATATCCTACTCTATATTTTACCAAGGGAATACAACATGAGAAGCGACCTCAAATTCATATGGGTCTCCACCCATGATATCTTATATCATATATGTCCTTTAAATGAGATCTTTATTCTATTGAACATATATTCAATAATAGTGTCATATAACATTATGGTTCTCTTCATTACAAGGAAATTATAAGACCTTTTTGAGTGACAATTACCCTTGGGAAATTATCACATACTATATTTTGAAGTAGAGTAATCGTAACGTGATAATAATTTTATTAATATTCATGGCTATGAATTCATGTTATCATAATGAACATATAAGTTTGTTCTAGGGCATAAAATCTAACAGACTCCCACTTTCAGTTGAGCCAATGGCTAACAACCTTTAATCCCAAGCTCTAATGTGATTATCATGATTCTACTGAGATATTTTATTTAGTGAAGGGGTCCTCAATGTTCTCTTCTATAGGTACACTATTTATAAAAACTTCACCCATTTGATAAAAATATGTCCATTTTTTATTCTTCAAGTGTATATGATATGTTCATTGGTGTGACATGGACTCTTTTGAAAGACCCACCACTACAGTATTATCACAATACAATGTGATGTGGTATTTAAAATAGATAACACATCAAGATACTTTTCAAGGTTCCAAATCCAAATGGATTCCTTGGCTACATCATAAGACACTATATACTTGGACTCATCTTTATAATGAGTGAGAATTGTATGTTTTGAAATCTTCCACCTCACTACTCCTCTGTTAAGATAGAAAACATATATTGACAGTGACATTAGATCTTTCTAATTTTGAAGAAAACTACCAACAGTATAACCCCAAATGACCAGCTCCTTGTCTCCTCTATAAAATTTATACTTATCCATAGTAATTATCATATAAATTAGGATAGCCTAAAAAATAGACCAATTTTGTTCTCCTTGATCATCCTGGTATCTACCTAGCATGATCAATGCCTAGGAAACATCATGTTTGGAGTAGATAATTGAATAAATTACTGATCATATCACCGAAGAGTATGGCAGATTACTCATACTCCCTCTATCCTATTGTATATGGGGACATATTTAATTAGAAATATGTAAAGCATGTGACACTGGAACCAATACCGTCATAGATTGTGCGATAAAAAATATTATTAGTATATGGTAAACATATATACTATGACATAGTCCAAGAAGCCTCTTGGACCAATCACAAATGGTCTTGATCCATAGAATATTTGTTGCTTCACCTAAGTCTTTTATAGAGAAACAATTGTTTAACTAGTCTATTTCATACTATATGAATAGTATTTAATTTTCAATAAGTAATATTTTATCAACATATACTACTATGATAATGAATCTATTCCCACTAAACCTATTTAAGACACACGAATCACATTAATTATTAATGAATCTAAATTCTTTTATGGTTTCATCAAATTTAATGTTCCATAGAATTGATTCCTTCAATCCATAAATGGATATCTAGAAATTGAAAATCATTTTGGAATAAAATTGATTCACAAACCCTTCTATGTTTTTTATAGTCATCTTTCTGAAGGATCCCATAAAGGAATTCAGTTTTTACATACATATTCCAAATCTCATTTTCATGGTAAGATACTATAGAATGTAGAATTGTGATTGATTTAAACAAAAAAACCAGTGAAAAGTTTTCCACATAGTCAATTATTCGATGTTGTTTATACGCTTTATCCACTAGCCATTATTACAGATATTTACATTACCTTCCATGTCATGTTCCTTGTAGAATACCCATTTTCATCGAATGGGATTTACCTTATCAGACGCATCGATCAGAACCCAATCATTTTTTTGATACATTGAATAGATTTTCGAATTCATGGATTCCTTACATATTATATCTTTTGAGCATTATATTTCCTCTTTTAAGGATAAAGGATCATAATTGTCAAGAAACAATGAGTCACCATCTTCAGTTACTAGAAAACCATATCTCTATGGTTCTCTTACCTCTCTTATGCTAATATACAATAAATCTGATTCAAAAACTTATTATTCCTTGGGGACCTATAGAATTGTTTCTTATAACAAATATTATGTATCTTGAGCATCAAATTCATTGATTTCAATCTTTCCCCACTATCCTATTTGTGGATGTCTTCCCTCTCAAGAATGAATTCCTCCCTAGCGATTTTCACTTTATTTTCTAGGTGGTTTTATAAGTGGTATCTCTTTGCTTCCTGAGAATACACTATAATGATACACATTTTTTCCCGAGGTGCTAGTTTGTTTTCTTAGAAGGCCGTAATAGACCCCTTGCAACCCCATACATTTGTATGTGACAAAACATGTTTCATTCCACTATATAACTCAATGTGAAATCTATTTTACACTTTAGTTAGTACTTAGTTTAGTGTGAATTCCACAGTTTGTAATTCAAATCCCAAAAATGATAATGAAAGAACTTATTAGCTCATTATAAACCTTTCCATGTCTAATAATGTACAGTTCCTCCATTCACTAACACCAATCCACTGTGGTGTATAAGGTGGAGTGAGTTGAGATAGAATCTGAAAACCATAAAAGATATCAATAAAATCATGGATAATATATTCACCACATAGATCATATCAAAGATTATTTATCATATTAGTGAGTTAATTCTCTAATTCATTCTTGATTTCCAAGAATTTATCAATAAAATCAGACTTATACCTCATCAATTAGATATATCCATATATATAAACATGTCATTTGTAAATATTGTGAAGTAATAATATCCCCCTCTAGGTTCTAATGGAAATGATCAACACACATTAGGGTGTAGATACTCGAGAAGTTATGTATCCCTTTCACCATATCCCTAAAAAAGTGGTTTGGTCATTTTTACTTGTAAACAATCTTGACATATTTCAAGCTGTTTTAGATAATAAGTGTATAAATATCAATCATGGTAGGTCTTTTTCACCTGATTATCATTAACGAGAACATGATGATGATTCCATTTTATGGTGTTGTATGAGTCATGGGAACATGATTCATTATATATTTATAATACGCTGTTTTCATAATTTAATACATAAATACCGTTATTTAAAATATCCCTTCAAAAAAATGTTTTCTTTTAAAAGGAAACAAATTTTATTTCCAAACATGAAAATAAGCCCATTTATACATATGCAAGATATAGAAATTATGTTCTTGTTTACTGAAGGTACATAATAACAATATTTTAAAACCAAAATCATTATAGTTGGAAATTAAATGTGTTTTTTGTCACATAAAAGACATATTTTAAAGGTATTTTTCATTTAATTTACATCTTTTCTTTGTTTTGGGGGATTTCATAGGTTTTAGGGAGGAATAGATGAGTACTCATGAATTGGGTCAAACCGTGGGACCAATTTCATATTAAAAAAATAAATTTTTTATCTTTTATAACTTTTTAATTTTTCAACATTTTTCATCCATTCAATTTCTTACATGACCTCCCCTAACCTATTAACACCCCAAGGTAATTTGGAGCTTTTAGAAATCCATAACAAGGGTTTATTTGGGTGTTTATCTAAGGGGTTGGGCCTGCCCGAAAGCCCAATTCCGGTTTTAATAATAAATTTTGATTATGTTATGACTTATTCAATGTTTACGATTTTTCGGTGATTCCATGTGGATACCAAGCCCACTAAACCCAAACACGTGACCATTCTCTATCCCCTCTCTTTGGAGCTCTGGTTAATCGCGATTTAGTGCTGATCTTCATAGGATTCATCAAATCATCCACATTTGAAGAGGTAAGTTCATTCCTTCATAACACTATCAATATTTACTCTTTTTCCCACATTCAAATTCCTAAATGATCTCCTTATCCTTTTTAGAACCTACATTGAAAGTTTGAGTATTTTTTAAATCAGCTACTGCTATTTTTGTGGGCGATTTCGACAAGATATTTTAAGTAAGTTGTTCTCCTTCTTTCTTCTTTCAATTTGTTCAGGCTTACATCCAATGTACTTAGGGTTTCTTACCTTATCATTGAGGTTACTAATGTCCAGAAAGTAGGGTTTAAAAATTAGGGGTACATCTTGTGTTTCTTGGTCTGAAATTATGGTTTTAGGTCTGGTTTACCTTCCTTGAGGTGCGGCGGTGGTGCGTTTGAGTTTTCACACAAAGGATTCAAGGGTTTCCTTGGTTTTGGTAGGTGATTCTATTGTGTATGAAATATTTGTGAATTGAATACTATTTTTATGGTATTTTCATTCTTATTTAATTTAATTATTGCTGAAAAAATAGTTTTAGTGGTGTTTGTATTTAAAATGAATCCTAATTTCCAATTTCATGTGAAATTGGGGGTTTCTTGATGGAAATATTTTATTAGTTTAATTGGGGCTACCCTATAATTAATTAGTATATTTTATTGAACTATAATAGGGATAAAAATACTGTTTTTAATGATTTTACCTTGTGTTTGTTGCTGCAAATTCTGGTTTTAATGGTGTTTCTGAACCACATGAAATTCTATGAGTTGTGTTGTGTAAAAATGGAGATTTTGCAATGATGTCGTTTCTTGAACCATATGGGGCATCCCTAAAAATGATTTTGTGTTTTCACTGAAATTTAGTAGGCTGACCTTTCTATTTTGGAAACTTAAAAATGTGCACATTGTATGTAAGTGAGGTTTATAAGGAGTTTTGTGTCCGAAACACTACGGGATTTTGAGGAATTGTTTTATGAATAATCTAAGTGTTTTGTTCCGTGTTTTTAGTGGTATAAAATGTGATATCTGTTGTATTGGTTGTGTTTGACCATTAATGGTGTTTTATATGAACATTTATTTATGTTTCATTCTGAAATTGATTGAGCACAAAAGGGGAAGCCTGGGTACCTAGGTGGGGAGGATTTATACTAGTACGGCTAGTGGACCGGATGGGTTTTGTCCCTGTTTCACATAGAATTTGGATGACGAAAACTCTAAATAGACTATGTGTATGATTGTTGGGAACCACTAGGTTATGGTTATGTTCCCTACTAGTGGCTCGTGCACGAGAACTGATTTTTGTATGGATACATTACACCGAGGTACGAGGTACATAGGGCCCAAGACAACCTAGTGCCTAGGGGTGTTCCCAATGTTGTTTCTCATTGGATTTGTAGTATTTACCCATGTCATAGGGTGTGTTTGGAAGTAAATTACAGTATATAACATTTCTATTTTAATGTTTTAATATTCTGAAAATTTTGGATTGAAATCTATTTTCAATTGGAGGTTTCATTTCTTGAAATTTTAACACTACTTTTCCATGCGTTAGAAAACTGCTTGCCTTTTCACATTGTATTTCATACTCCTTTAAATCATTTGGTGGTATCCTATTGGGATTAGTCTCACACCCTACATACACCCCTTTGGTGTAAGTATACTTGGTTATGTTTGATTTAGGTAAAGGAAAGGCTAAGGGTGATGGCGGTTCAGGGTGTTAGTTCCCATCCTTGGTGCAGAGTTGTGGAGATAGCTTGGGGGCGATAACCCCTAGTCGTGTGGATTCCTTGAGGCTATCTTGATGCTGTAATTATTTTTATTTGGACCAAATTTATTATCATTAAATCAATGTAATCAGTTCTGGTTTATAATTAGGTCTTGTTTGGCTCAAAAATTTCAGATTTATATTATGGATTGTTTTTAATGTTTTATGCTTTCATACTCAGGTAAATCATTCCCAAACCTAAATTAATGATACTCGGGCACTTGTGCCAGCCCGTGGGGATAGCTAATGCCCTTTGGGTCATGTCACAGGCTGGGTTTGGTGCCCGTTTTGGTGGTGACCCGATTCGGTTCGTGACAAAATTGTATCAGAGGATGTTTGCTCCTTGGGTCATGTTATTTGTGGAAGAGTCAGCATAGTCTGGAGCTAGGATTTTTGGGACCTGAAATTTCAGTCATGAGTATTGTGTCTGGCCAGCACACCTCATGACGGGATTCAATTCACCATGGGAATTATGGATTTATCTGATTCCTTTGGTTTTCTTGGTTTAATGATGACTATGGGAAATGAAAAGGGAGTTGGGCGAATAATCTCAGTGAGCTCGCAGGGCCTGGAAAGCCATGTGGATCCGTGGATGTTTCCCTAGAATTCTCTCTGTGATGTTGAAGTGATTGGAATATGGATTCCAACCATATTTCCAAGTCACCCACCGATACTAGTTTCCTCTCACATTGTCTTGTGTCTCTTTGTTTTGGAATATTGGAAACATGGTTTTTTTAAGCAAAAAAAAATGACTTCACTTTAAGGAGTGTGAGTTTTTGTGAAGTTATTTTCTAGGAAAGTGAAAATGGTTTTAATTTTATTAATGCCTATAAATGAAATTTCAGAATTATTTCAAAAGGGTAAATTATGTGTTTACACCTCTTTTGAAAGTATGAACTATGTTAATTGGGGTTTTGAAAATATGTTTCTAGTGGAATTTTTTTTAAACCTTGGAAAAGTTTTTTGGATTGAATTAAGTGTTCTAGAATTTTTGTGTGGGGGTTGAAGATGGATTTTGGGTTAAGTGACTACTGAACAAATAAAGTTATGAACTTTTAGAACCTTTTCTTTAAATGAGAAGAGTTGATTTCTTAATTAAATGGAGATTTATGAAACGGTGTTTTTCATGAAATTATATTTGTTTTGAAATGGGTTGAAATGTTTTGAAATGATTGTGAAAGGCATGAATATGTTCTTTTATTGAATTATGGATTCTTTTCTAAATTGGTTTGTGAGATGAAAAATTGGGTTTTGATATTATGGTTATTGTTTTTGAGAAAGGGAAAGTGTGGTTAAATGTTTTTATTTTAAAAAGATGAATGGTTTGATTTTTGGTAACTGGTACTCTCAAGGGTGACCACATGTATAGGTTTATTTGGGAATATGGATGGATATGAGGTGGGTTCCTAGTGTGGCATGTAAACATGCATCTGTGAGGCTCATGAGATACTATTGGCAAATGCGCAACCCAGCAACACTGTTTTTTTAAATAATGTTTTTGAAGAAAAGTGTTGTGTTTTGATAATGTATGGTTGGGAGGTATGGATTATGTGTTTTTGGGATTATTATTGTGGGATGTTTCTAGTTCAATAACCCCTCTTGTTTGAACGATGTTTTGGGTTTGTGTTTCATTGATAAGTTGGAATGAAGTCTTGTTCAGTGGTTTCTTTTGAGGAAAAGTTTGGGAGGAAAATGTGGTGGCTTCCCTCATGTGTTCGGTTCAGGTTTGTGGTCTGTTGTGACCAAATAACCAGATTGGTTGGGTCCTTGGGATTTCCTGTAGGCTAGGGTATGCCCCCATAAAGTGTTAATGTATGATTAATGTTTGGCCTATAGTGATTCACCATTGGATGATCCTCCAGTTGATCAACATAAAGACTTTATTCTTGAGGTTTGGAGATTGTGATCACCCCTCTTCTTTTTCAATTGCGTGGATCCCCCTATATTGGGAGACTGTTTATGGGATGTTGAAATAGACCTTAGTTTCTTATGTTTCCTAAGTTGTCTAAGTTCAATGAAGTTCAGGGTTGTCAGTGTAGAATGATGTCTTAAAGGGCCTCTGGGTCTTTCATCAGTCTCATTGAAGTAAGAGTTCATGTTAGGCCACTCGTGTGCATGATCTGGCCAAGAGTGGCTATTATGGACACTTGTAGGAATCATGTGATGTTTGGGACTCAGTACAAGGTCCCTCTCCTTGTGTTTTCTTTAATCCACAATGGTTATGTTCGGTGATGCCTTGCGATGTCATGTGTTCATTTGACTATAAAGGTGAAGATTGTGCAATCTTATGAGAGTCACTATTTTTTGTTGGATGTGTGTCTCCCTATAAGAAATTCTAAATCCTATTTTCTAGAGGAATATGTTTCTATATGTCCTTTCATTCCACTATTTAGAATTCGAAGAAAAAAGGGGCGTTGTGTGTGCATCCTCTAAGTTCTTGTTTTGGTCAAATGATGGGTTGGGGAAAAGAGGGTTTGAAGTGTGTCATGTCTCAATGAGACCATCTGAGATTATAGTATAATTGTTTTTGGAACTAGAAGAAGATGTTCAGTTTAGGGGTTTCCAAATCCTAACTGCAAGGCCGAATATGCTTCAATCCATTGATCTCCAGCCATAGGCCCCGGAGAGAGGTTGGCTCGTAGTTAGGGTAAATCCTAGAGTCGTTGAAACTTTTGGTCAAGTTCATATCCTCAATATGAAAGATAGGAATAGTTTAAACCTATGGTGTCGTCTTCTTGTTCCAATTTCTCACATTTGGTGGAAAGAGGTGTGAGTACCTTGTTCCCATGTCATACCCTGAGTTGATTTTTTCCCCTTTGGGGTCCCTTGTGTTTTTAGAGAAAAGTTTAAAATTTGGGTTAGGCAGGTTGAAGTGCATAGTTTGTGCGTGGTTAGCAGTAACCATGTGCCAACCCATGGGACCGTGTGATAAAAGACAGTATCTACCACATGGTCTCTTCACGTCCATGATCCTTGGCCAAGGAAACTGTGTGAAGTTTCCTCTTTGGACAGAATGATCTGCATAGTTAACTCACGGTTTCCCAAACCGTGTGAACCAACCGTGCGGCCATGCCATCTCCTTAAAATTCTATTGTTTTTTTGTTGTTATCCCATAATATTTAGTTAATATGGTTGGGTTTTTTTTGGGGTGTACCCACAATGGGACTCATGTAAGTTTCATTGGATTAATTCTGATATTAATCTACCCCTAATGTTGGGAAGTCTGTTCGAGGCCCCCTGTAAGTGTCTTGATTTTGTCCTAAGGAAAGTTGTGTTTGTTATTATGGTGGGGAGACCTGTCATGGGTATCATGTGTGTTCTCTTAGAAAAGTAATAATGTTACTTTACCCCTTATGATGGGGAGACAGTTCGTTCCTTCCCCAATTGTTATCCTGATTCTATCTTAGAAATTGAGTAGTCCCTGGTGGTGGGATGTCCGGATAGGGTCACCCCGTACTAGTGACTCAGTTTTCTCCTTGGTGTATTCTAGGTAAGAGGTAGTATCGTTCAAGTCTATCAATCCACAAATTTGTTACATGGGTAAATTTGGGGTTGGAGAACACCCAAGGGCTTTGTTTACGTAATGTTGTGGTAGCGTTATTTTAGTTCAGTGTTCGTTTCAAGTGGATTGCTTGAGCGTCGTCTTGTAGTGTTTGAGGTGTTTTGTTTTGCGATGTGTTTCATAATTTTAAGTAAGTGGGGTTATTTTTGGTTTGTTAGAGTATTATCTTCCCTTTTTTGATCAATTGGAGATGTTCGTCCTTTTTTAAGTGGGTCAAAACGTGGAAAGGAAGAATGTCTTGGTCTATCTTTTGGGATTTTCTTTTTCATCTGGTCTTGTTGTGGCATTCTGGGGGTTGAATGCTTTATGGTGGGGATAATTGTCACATACAAGACATATTTTATATTTCTTTTCCATTTAATTTACATCCTTGATTTATTTTGGTGGTTTCCCTAGGTTTTAGGGAGGAATAGATGAGTATTCATGAATTGTGCCAAACCGTGAGCCCAATTTCAGATTAAAAAAAATAAATTTTGTATCTTTTATAAAATTTTCATTTTTCCACATTTTTCATCCATTAAAATTCCTACTTGACTTCCCCTAACCTATTAACACCCCAAGGTAATTTGGAGCTTTTATAAATCTATAACCATGGTTTATTTGGGTCTTTATCTAATGGGTTGGGCCTGCCCGAAAGCCCAATTCCTATTTTAAAAATAAATTTTTATTATGTTATAACATATTCAATATTTGGGATTTTTAGGTGATTCCAAGTGGAGCCCAAGACCACTAAACCCAAACGCGCGACCTTGCTCTCTCCCACCTCTTTGGAGCTCTCGGTAATCATGATTTGGTGCTGAACTTCATAGAATTCCTCAAATCGTCCAGATTTGAAGAGGTAAGTTCATTCCTTCATAACTCTCTCAATTTTTACTCTTTTCCCCCATTAAAATTACTAAATGGTCTCCTTATCTTTTTTCAAACCTCACTTGAATGTTTGATTATTTTTAAAATCAGCTACTAGTATTTTTGGGGGCGATTTCTACAAGATATTTTAAGTAAGTTGTCCTCCTTCTTTCTTCTTTCAATTTGTTTATGGTTACATCTAATATACGTAGTGTTTCTTCCCTTATCATTGAGGTTCCTAATGTCCAGAAAGTAGGGTATAAAAATTATGGTTTTATCTTTTGGTTCATGGTATGAAATTCTGGTTTTAGGTCTGGTTTACCTTCCTTGAGGTGCGGCGGTGGTGCGTTTGAGTTTTCGCACAAAGGATTGAAGGGTTTCCTTGGTTTTTGTTGGTGATTCCATTGGGTATGAAATCATTGGGAATTGGATACTGTTTTTAGGGTATTTTCATGCTTATTTAATTTTATTATTTCTGAAAAAATAGTTTTAGTGGTGTTTGTATTTAAAATGAATCCTAATTTCCAATTTCATGTGAAATTGGGGGTTTCTTCATGGAAATGTTTTATTAGTTTAGTTGGGGCTACCCTATAAGTAATTAGTTGATTTTATTGAAATATAATAGGGATAAAAATACTATTTTTAATGATTATACCTTGTGTTTTGTGCTGAAAAATATGGTTTTAATGGTGTTTGTGAACCACATGAAATTCTAAGAGTTGTGTTTTGTAAAAATGGAGATTTTGCAATGATGTCATTTCTTGAACCATATGGGGCTGCCCTAAAAATTATTTTGTATTTTCACTAAAATTTATTAGTCTGACCTTTCTGTTTTGGAAACATAAAAATGTGCACATAGTATTCAAGTGAGGTTTATAAGGAGTTTTGTGTCCGAAACACTACGGGATTTTGAGGAATTGTTTAATAAAAATCTAAGTGTTTTGTTGCGTGTTTTTAAGTGGTATAAAATGTGATAGCTACTGTATTGGTTGTGTTTGACAAGTAATGGTGTTTTATATGAAAATTTATTTATGTTTCATGCTGAAATTGATTGAGCGCAAAAGGGGAAGCCCGGGTACCTAGGTGGGGCGGATTTGTACTAGTACGGCTAGTGGACCGGATGGGTTTTGTCCTTGTTTCACTTAGCATTTGGATAACGAAAACTCTAACTAAACTATGTGGATGATTATTGGGGACCACTAGGTTATGGGTATGTTCCCTACTAGTGGATCGTGCATGAGAATGGATTTTTCTATGGTTACTTTACAGCGAGGTACGAGGTACATAGCGCCCAAGACAACCTAGTGCCTAGGGGTGTTCCCAATGTTGTTGCTCATTGGATTTGTAGTATTTACCCATTTATTAGGGTGTGTTTGGATGTAAATTACAGTATATAACATTTATATTTTAATGTGTTAATATTCTGAAAATTTTGGATTGAAAACTATTTTCAATTGGAGGTTTCATTTCTTGAAATTTTTACAATACTTTTCCATGCGTTTGAAAACTGCATGCTTTCTCACATTGTATTTCTTACTCCTTGGAATAATTGGGTGGTATCCTATTGGGATTAGTATTAAACCCTACTTACACCCCTTGGGTGTAAGTAGACTTGGTTATTTTTGATTCAGTTAAAGGAAATGCTAAGTGTGATGGCGGTTCAGGGTGTTAGTTCCCATCCTTGGTGCGGAGTTGTAGAGATAGCTTGGGGGCGACGACCCCTAGTCGTGTGGAGTCCTTGGGTCTGTCTTTATGTTATAATTATTTATATTTGGACCACTTGTATTATCTTTAAACCAATGTAATCAGTTCTGGTGTTTACTTAAGTCTTGTTTGGCTCAAAAATTTCAGATTTATATTATGGATTGTTTTTAATGTTTTATGCTTTCATACTCAAGTAAATCAATCCCAAACCTAAATTAATGATACCTGGGAACTTGTTCCAGCCCGTGGGGATAGGGAACACCCTTCGGGTCATGTCACGGGCTGGGTTTGGTGCTGGTTTTGGCGGCGACCAGATTTTTTTCGTGACAGTTGTCACGAATGGCTAGGTTAGACAGCCTCACACCATTAGTAGCTCTTTTATCCACCTCTCCTTTAGCAATATTTTAGAATCTACGTGGTTCATATTTTTATATACATTTTGGACTACAAAAAGATGTATCTAATACCCAATGTGTAGATATTTAATGATCACACTCAATAAAAAACACAACTTTATCTTCCCCTTACTCATATATGTAGTTCCTCTTCTAGTGGCATGACTTTTCATATGATAAAAATACTACCTCCTTTTCCTTACCCTTCATCTGGATATTTTTCTTCTTGGAATGATATTTATTGGGATCTTTTATATTTTTATGAGTCTTAGACAGCATTTACTTGTTAATTATTTTCTTATTCACTATAAGGGATTTAGGTTTAGAATTCCCCATATACATATACACTTATAGAATGAATGTAAGGGGTTACAAAAGTCTATCCTCATTATTTATCATATTCTAATTAATAGTTAAACTGTAGGAGGTCTTGGGATGTGATGAATGTATGATATCTGTATGAAAATCATCCTGAAATTTAATCACAATGATTTATAAACATTAAATTAATCTAATAAAAATGACTACATGAGACCCAGCTGGTGAAAAATATCCAAGAATAGTTGTAAATAATGAATTTGAGATCTTGTACCTCTCTTATCTCTCATTATTTTGATAGAGTACCTAAATATGATACATCATGATATACACATCCATGTCCTTATGTTTCTTCCAAAGAAAATTAGTCAAGGATGATAACTTTAACCATTGAATATATGTAGAATAATTATAATTTTTCTCATATTGTGATAGCTCTTCATAATTTTCCTCATTACTAGGTTCACCAGGAATAGGATCTTTAGTACATAAAACTTCCATTCTGGGTGATGGATAACTTGTAAGATCAACAACTACTCATGAAAATTTGTGATAGTGATAAGGTTATCCATCTCATCTATAGATCATAGTTATATATTTGAAATCATTTTAATAATGTTTCTATAAAAAATATGATAGGAGTTTTATTACTTAATTGATAAAATTTATAAAAATAAATAAATAATAAATTTATTAGTCTCCTACCTTTTATAGAAACCCAATATACGTCACCATTGGATTCATAATATCTTGTCACATGGACATTATAGTGGAAAGGATCCACATTTCCCTTCTCAATACCCAAATATTGGTTGGTGAATAAACATTAATGATTCATGGTAGGATTTCCAAATCCCAACTACATCAAATCAAATGTGATGTCTTGGACTCAGATGTCACTTAATGGGTGCCCCATGCCTCGTGGGGCACAAGGCCTCAAGCATATGTCACCAAACACCAGATGCTTCCGACCAATAGTGAGGGCCTTGGGTGTGTCCACGGGGAGACTATTTCCTCATTAAAAGAGTATATCATATTTTATGGAATATAAACAATTATTAAACAACCAAAGAAATATAAATAATTAGTAGAAGAAAACTTATGCAATTGGTAAACACGAAAAATAATAACGTCATCAACTGGAACAATGATGATGTAATCTCAGGTCACTAGAAAATTAGAAAACATGAATACAAGACAATAAGCATAAATTGTTCCACAATGTGAATGAAAAACAAAGTATACTCCATGAATCCTATTATCCAACTCAATCCTTTCCTTTGAAGATCCATCCTAAATAGAAAGAAATCAAGTTTTTGAATATGTATGTTTCCCATGGTCAACACCTGCACCCATGTAATCTACTCTGGGTACAAAATTGTGCCTAAAGAGAATGTGAGATAAATCTCATCGGGACACCACTAATGTTGTCTACAACATCTGTCCCGTGTAATTGAATATAGCAGTTTGCATGCATGCATATATAAAGTAATATAAGAAGTACTATATGGCTAAATACCTAGGTATTTTCTTCAACCCTTGGCGAGTGTCTTAACATATAACTAGTTCATTAATTAAGTAATTACTATTTAATGTTAATAGTTCACGTGAGGCATAACTAGCACGAACATCATCTCATGATAGCATAAAAAGTGAAGGTCCCAAGATGTAACAAGGCAACATTAAAATGATGTACAGTGAGGGAGTTCCGGGGTAATAACCAAGGTAACATAGATCTCACAGAACGCAAAATCAGTAGTATCTGAGTGTATTTAAGGGGTATGAGTATAATACAAGGGGTGTAATCTAAGAAATTCTTCAATAAGGCACATTCCAATTCCAAAGATGATCGACCAAGGTAAAATGGGGCTATGCAATGAAAGGTCCCCCCTGGGATTTGACCATGGAATCTACTAGTCAATACTAGATCCAAGGAGTGAATCTGAGGTATCATATAACATTATAAAGAAACCTACAGTAGTATATCATAAATCTGAGGAATAGACAAGAACCAGATTCTAGGTGACTCTCAACCTAAGAAAACTAAATCCTTCAACCGAAATAGGGTTTCGAGACCCTAGGTATTATCCTGTCAGAATCCAATGTGAGCTCAAGTAAGTCTATTCTTATTTGATATTGTAATCATGGATTCATTCATTAGGTTCAATCCATGTCTTCTATTACTGTGGATAGGACACGTACCATTTAAACCATTTAATCAAGTCATAATTAACCATTAATAAATATTCAATTATAGAGGTTCACTCTACTACCTTCCATCAATAGGGAAATGGGTGCTACAGAAATATAACCTTTATTCAATATCACATAATAAGGGAATCTTATATACTTATTTTAAATTCTATTTCACATTTACCATTTAATAATGAATTTAAAGAACCTTATCTAGGTGTGTCAAGTGTTGAGAACACATGGTATGTGACATTGTGAAATTCTATTTAACAACAAGACATTTATTATAAGAAGACTCACTTATAGAAAGGTCAAGTAAGGGAACATCCGAACGGTGGCACAAATGTGCTGAAACACTAAAAATCCAAATATGGCATAACATTCAACTTGAGTTGGATTGAGTTGTGGGTGTAACCTCTAGCAACTAATCACATATTTAGAAATATAATAACCATTCAATTCTTCCAGGTATAATCATGGAATTTAAATTTAATGAACGCCTTCCAATGAAATTAATGGGCCCCACACAAATATTCCAAATTCAACGATCTTTGGGGATGGGTTATAGACCACCAACCTTAGGGTTGTATGAATCTCCTACTTCGGCATTGGCCCTTGAATTGGATCATATCAGAGTAAATCTATGATATGATGAATAATGACCACATTATGATATCTAATTCAAGAGAAAGAGAGAAGAAGAACTACTAAATAGGATTCATGTACTTACTATTACACATCCAATGTGATGAAAGGAAGCTTAATCAGATGCAGGAAAAAGGAGATCTCTTTATCCCTATCTTTGGCCTTCAAAAAGATCCAAAAATAAAGTAATATGTCTAAATCCCACTGTTTCTCAGATTATGGAGGAAGAGGGAGGTGAATAGATCATTAAGAGAATTTTAGAAAATTTACCTATAATATTATTCTGTGAATGGTTTGTCAACTATATGCAAACCATGTGAGATTGTTCTGACCGAAATAACATCCTCCACATGGTTAGATCAAAGCATTCACAAGTCATTCATGAGTACCTGGGAAAAGTGGTGTTCATACGGTTAGTCCACACGGAAGTTCAGTAAACATTCAATGAGGATCTGTACAAAAAAACACAATCCAAACGATTTTTCATACCATGCGTAATTCCTACATGGTATACCCATAAAATAGCGTGTGAATCCTATTTTACTATAAAAGATTAGTTCTGGGCTCCGAAAACATTCCAAAAATCCTCAGTACCATTAGTATATCATTAGGCATCCATATTATTCCCAAAGTAAATATTTATAGAAAAAATTAATGGATACATACTTGATTCAATAAATAGGTTCTTATAGTCTTTCCCCCTTAAAAGAACCTACCCTTGATTTATCTTTTCAAGGGTAAAGAAACACTTTAAAAGAACAACTATATCCATTGGGAAAATACATCAGGTTCCATTTCCCAAACCACATCATGTACTTAGTTGTGCTGCCATAGCAGTCATATGAGAGGGACAAACTTTACATGAAGAGATTTCATTCTTTAGTCAATAATGTTTAATTGAGACTCCTCAAAGTTAGAATTAGCATATAACTCAACCTCCTCAGGATAAATAGTGCATTACAAGACATCATGATATTAGAGAATATGCGAGACATGAAAAATGTTTCCCATGGCATAATAGAACTGAGTTAGTAGCAACTGATAGGCTATCAGGCCAACTCTTTCTAGAATTTCAAATGGACCGATGTAATGGGGTAACAAATTTCCCTACATTGTTAATAGTCTACACCCTAGCCTGGGTGATACCAAGAGAAAAACATTATCCCCATCATCGAACTCAAGAGGTAATCAATGGAAATCAACATTAGATTTTTATCTAGACCAAGAAGTATTCATACGCTTCTTGATCAGCAAAACCTGTTCTAATGCCTCATGTACATGACGAGGACATATTAGAGCTCCCTGACCTACCCTTATCCATCATAAGGGGGAATGACATGGACTACCTTATAAGGCCTCAGAAAATCCATCAGAATCATTTCTTGAAAACTATTATTATAATAGGTCTCGACAAGAGGGATATGATTATCTCAAGAACTGTCAAAATAGAAGAAACATGCCTGGAGGATATCCTCTAGAACCATTATTGTATGTTTTGATTTTCAATTAGCCTGATTGTAAAAGAGATTCACTCAGAAGCACTTGAGTCTCCATATATTTTTTTAATACATTCTGTAACTGTGATGTGAAAGATCAGGGCTATGTGAAATGATAGTACGTGGAACCTTGTGTAGTTGTGTGATCTCACGGACATACAGTCTTCCCGAATCATCAACTATGTATGTATCCTAAATAGGAATGAAGTGGGGGTAATTTCATCAGTTGGTCAATGACTACCCAGATAACATCTATTCCCCTTGGAAACCTAGGTATTCCAACTACGAAATCCATAGTAACATATTCCCATTTCCATTCTAGGGCAAGAAGTGTTGGTATCAATCCTACAGGTCTTTGGTGCTCCACAATCACCTCCTGATAGGTGGAACACCTAGTGATGAACCTCAAAACCTGACGTTTCATTCTAGGAAAACAATATTATTATCTCATATCTCTATAAATCTTAATGATTCCTGGTTTAACTACCTATTGAGAAGGATGGAAATCTTTCATCAACTCATCCCTCATATCTGCAGGAACCCAGATACATCCACGTAGATGTAGGACATCGTCTCTCCCCACAGACGAATCTGGAGGTGGGTTATCTATGGATATACATTCATGGATGATCAAATCTTTGGGATTTGAAAACTGTATACTCATAATCATGTCATTAAGGGAAGAGGTAACTGTTATGGGTGAGAGGCAAGACTTCTCGTAACTATCATGAAACTCTAGTTGATGTTCAGAAAATTGGCCAATTAACTTCAATTCCTCACTAGATTCATGTATGGATTGTGTTTGAGTTATCTATCTCAATTCACTAGTGAACAAATTGCCCTTTATAGGCATATAGGCGAGATCAATGTTAAATGATTGTTGATATTCACCCCATATCCACTGTCTGAGGTTCAAGTCATGATGAGAAAAGATATACATCAGGTTCTTGGGATCTGTATACACCATAAAGCACTCACCCAATAGATAATGTGTCCAGCATTGTAAGTCATGGAAAAAATCCACTACCTCGAGGAAGTGCGTTGATTAATATCTATTATGGTGATTCAAATTTTGAGATCCTTACACGATGACTTTTTCTTCTTGTATTGACACTGCTCCTAGGATAATTCATAATGCATCGCAGAAGATGATATAACCTTTACCTAGCTCAAAAAGATTCAGAATCAGTCCTGAGACAAGTGTCCCTTTCATTTCATGATAGGATATCCCGCATGCTTATGACTATTGGAACATAACACCCATCTTCGTAAATCTAGTATGTTGTGAAAAAGAATAGAGAAGTCCTATATGAATTGACTATAATATCTATTGATACCTAAGAAACTATTAATATCAAACATATTCTTGGGATTCTCCAAGAAAACTACAACACTAACCTTTCAAGGTCAACATATACTCCGGATTCTGAGATATTATAACTAAAAAAGTGGACCTTTTTGAACTAGAAGTCACACATATCATGCTTGACATAAAGCTAATGCTCTCTTAGTGCACTCAAAATGAACTGAAGAAGTTTGACATTGTCCTTATGAGTGTGAGAAGACACTAATATGTCGTCAAAAAAGAACATTAAAAATGAGTCCAAATAGGGGTGGAAAACCATATTCATCAAAGAAATGAAAATGGTAGCTGCATTTGAAAGACTGAATGGCATAACAAGATACTCATTCAGACCATACCTACTATGGAATGTTTTACAATCTATTTCTTATGGTATGAATTGTACATGATGATAACCCAATCTCATGTCAATCTTAGAGAACACCATTTCTCCATGGATCCGGTCAAAGAGATCATCTATTCGAGGAAGTGGATACTGATTATTGACCCTATGCTGGTTCAACCTTCTGTAATCCACATATAGTGGTAAATCTAAATCTTCCTTCTTGGAAAAAAGTATAGGAGAACCCCATGAAGATATACTAGTACATATAAATCATTTTTCCTCAAGGTCCTCTATATGACTCTTGAGCTTCTTATGCTCAGTATGAGCTATCTTGAATGGGGGAATTGCCACTGTAGCTACTACTGGAACAAGCTCAATTGTACACTCTACCTCTATATTAAGAGGTACGATAGAAAATCAATCAGGTAAGGATTCCCTAAAATGATAAACTACTAGAGAAAAACCAGTTTGAAGAAAACCGATACCCTCTATGAGAATATTTGCAATCTGGGAAGTCGCTTCACATATCCCATGTTGCTTAAATCCGGCTCCCCCAACCTTGACATCCCAATCAACATTGAAAAGATAACAACTGCCTTTTGGAGAAATAAAATAGACCCTGTGACGATTGCAATATACAAAGCTGTAATAGTGGACTAACCAGTCCATCAAAATAATGACATATAATCTCATCATCATGAGAACCAAGATATTACACAATAAAGGGTAACTTCCTACCTCAAGGGGATATTCCCTAAACTAGGGTAATTCCTCCATCCATATTCCCAATGGTGTATCGAGTGTCATTAAACCATAGTGATATTGTATCTATTGTCTGAAACATTCCACAATAGATATAGAAATAAAAGAGTTTGAAGCACAGTTATAAAATAATGTCAATACAATAGTGGAGGCTACTAGAATAGTAACTCGTACTGTTGATAGTCCCAAAACAAGATCCTCAGGTATCAGCTGTAGAGAATGAAATATACAAGATCCATGGCTATGCGCAACATATGGACTACCACGATCATGATTTCTCTACTGGCACTGTAGGTGATCATGTGTTAGACTACCATGACCAAGAGTTCCTCCTTGTCCGGACCTTCTGGTACTATTCCAACTCTCCTCTTGACACATCTCAAAAAGAAGTCACTCATGTAGTATGCTAATATGATGATCTTTTTCCACTTGAAGATGGTGTAAAGGTCATAAAGAAATGCTAAAGATGTCCCATAAAACTACAATCCTGACTTTCCATAGGGTATTTTCACATTGGGGCTTCTTAGGCCATGATATTTTACACTGATGACACACCACATTGCTATCAAACTAGATACTATGTCTGCCACATCCCTAATAAGAAACCTCAAGGGAATGTTTCCTGCCACTATAAGAACTTCTGGCTTGAAATGACATTGATCCTTTAAACCCATTACTCATGCCATCCATCAGGATATGCTTAGTGATAAGGGAATGATCAAATATTGAAAAAAATTAAGGAACGAGAAAGGCATTCACATGATTTCAGATGGCTTACTGGAGCCCATCCCCAAAACATCTAACATGTGAAATCTCATCACCATCTAGAAGTGGTCAAAAGAACTGTAAATCAGTGAAACATTCCAAAAATACCATAACTGACATAGAACCTTGATCTTGATGCATGAGCTCTCTAGATCTATCAGCTCTCTATGCCTAAGGAAAGAATTGATTATATAAGGAAGAATGTAAATCAACCCATAAAATGGACGGATGATGACTAGACATGGTAACCACATCCCACCAACATTTGGCCAAATCCTAATGCATGTATGTAGAAAGATTGACTCTCCACTATGGAGTTGTTTTAAGATCCTCAAAGATAGACTACCTGGCCTTTACATAAGACTCAGAAGCCCGAGAGACACCATCCCCTAAAAATGTAAGAGGATACTGCTTCTAGAACTCGTGGGTCATATTACCCATCGTATGTGCAACACATAGAGTACCACCCATGGACTGAATAAGAGGTATACAACTATTAAAAACATTGGAATTAGTTCATAGATTAGGCACAGCAGGCGGTGCCTCAAGTGGAACTACTGATGGTAATACTGGCGGCTCAGGGCCCACCATGTCTAGATCATGGTCGTCACCACCCTCATGACGAACGACACAAGGACATTGTGGTGGAATTAGTCTATAAATTACAGGATCACCTTAAAAAAGTTTAGGATCATAATGTAGCATCAATATGGGAATTTGAATGTATGAAAACACACTACCAAAGACATACTACATGAAACTACCTGCTTAGATTGCCAAGTATTAGTGTGTTCTCAAGTACGTGTTTCTTGTCATTTTTCAGTTAATTTACAGGTTCACTCCTTTAACTTTCATAGATATGACAAGGTGGGATAAGGATTTCCAAAAAAATAATTTTAGAATTTAGGATACAATTTATAGTGGATAACCATTTTTGATGTATCAGTGCTAGTACAACTATCACAAGAAATAGAACCCACTTACTTATGGAATAATGGCTCGAATTGGTATATTAATCATCCCAACCCATGAGTTCCCATATACCCCTTTAATTGAGACAGAAATCACTCAATCTCAGCCAAATTAATACCAGTACATGTAAACTATCACATCGTCACTCGAAAAGCACAAGAATATCAAACAATTCAAAGTAGTGAAATCCATCTATATGGCATGGAAATTTGCATGAAATGTGACCTCTAAGTTCTTATAATGATTCATGTAACAATGCTCATTTTCCTCTTATTGTTGGGCTAATGATGAAATAAATTCTCAACAAGTGTAATAATCAAAAACACCAAACAACTTGCATGTCACAAAATGGTGAAATAATATCTACTGTAATAGGAAAAAGAAGAATAAAAATTATCATTTAGGCAACATTTTTTTACCCCATGCATGGGTTCGTGATGCCCAATCATGGGTTATGAACATGTCCCAAGAATTCTTATTCTCCAATATATTTTTTCTAAATTATAAGGAATGAAATGAAACCTTCCTATGATACCACTTTGTGACATCCAAGAACCGGATGTCACATAATGAGTGCCCCGAGCCCGGTGGTCAACATGGCATCATGCACATCTCCCAAAATTCCATAGGCATCCGACTAGAAGTGAGGGTCTAGGGTGTGTCTATAGGGAGGATATTTGATCATTAGCAGAGTGTAAAATAGTGGAAGGAATATAAAAAGTAGAAAACAATGAAAGATATATAAATAAACAATAAAAAGAAAACTAATGCACTAGATAAACGAGAATAATAAAATCTGTATCAACTAGAACAACGTTGATGTAATGTCATGTCACTAGAAAATTGAAAAACATGGATACAAGACAATTTGGAATAACATGATCCAAAAAGTAAATGAAAAAATGATAAACCAAGCATCTCGAGATCTTAATTGGTCCTCTATTATCATCCTCCATCCTCAACAACAAGTAATCAAGGGTTTCAAGATATATGATTCACTTTGTCAGCACATGAAACCATGTATTCTACTTTAGGTAACAAACAGTGCCTGGAGAGGGTGTGATATAAATCTTAGTGGGCCAGGACCAATGCTGTCTATAACATCTATCCTGTGTAATGGAATATAGAAGTGTCAATGAATATATATATATATATTGTAAAAGAAGTAGTAAAATATAACTAAATACCCACGTACCTGCTTCAGTCCTTGGATGGCGTCTGAACATGTAACCAATTCATTAATTATGTAATTACCATTTATTTTTAACAGGTCATGTTAGGCACATCCAAAATTGACATCACCATATAATAGTATAAGTAACAAAGGACCCAAGATGTAACAATGATTCCTGAAAATGTTATCTAGTGAGGTAGTTCCAGGGTAATAACTAAGGTAACTTAGATCTCAGGGAATGAAAACCTAGTAGTATCTGAGTTTATCTAAGGGGTAACTGTGTAATCCAAGGAGCACAATATAAGGAATTTGTAACAACCCAGACTTTTTAAATAGTATATTAACATACTCTTAATGATTTAATAGAGATGTTAATGGTTAATGCAGAAAGAGGAGTCGATGGCTTCATCCAGTAGACTCGATCCTTATGAAGCCCACTAATCAGAGCTTGGGAAGGAGGTAGCATCTGTGGGCTTCGATTTGAACCAAGCCCAAGCCAAACTCCAGCATGTCAAGCTTGAACGGGAACGCCTGCGGGAGAAGTTCAAGTTAGTAGATATTACTACTAGGGCAATGTTATCTGAGCCTCCCTCAGATTCTCTCACCTTAGCACACGTTACACTTAGTTCATATGTCGGTGTTATAAGGGGCTATGTGATGAGACCCTAGATTCTTTCTGTAATCCTTTGGGATGAATGAATTAATATTTCTTCCTTTAGTGATGTTTGTGAAACTTCAAATGTCCAGATAATTTTAGGATGTATTTTATTGATGAATTTTGAAAAAAAGGATATTTTAAAATATTTATGTAAATCCTAAATAATTAATGATGTGTAATGATTTTCAAAAAATGGTCTTCTACAAAAGTGTTCAGTAAGGAATTTGGAGTCTAATAAGATCAACTTAATTTTTGATGAATAGTAAATTATGAATAGTGATTTTACGCTTAGGATTAGTAATGTGACCAAATGGATTAGTAATTTCACTCAAAGAAATTTATAATATAATTTAGATACCTAGATTAAGTAATGTGATTCAATAAAATGGATAAATAACGGTTTCATAAATTATTAGTCAAGTATTAGTTTTTTTGGGTGAATAGTGTTTTTTAATTAAAAATTTAATTAAAAATTATTAGAAAATTATTTTTATAAAAAGGACTTTATTTTTGAACTCAGAGAATCGAGATTATGTTATGGTAATTTTTTGGGTTTTTCTGAAAAAAATGAATTCTCGATGAATAGTGATTTTTATTTAAAAATTAAATTAAAAATATTTAGAAAATTATTTTTCTAAAATATAGTTCATAAATGTAATTAGAGCATTGATATTTGGTTAAGGTGAAATTTTGGGATTTTTCTGAGAAAGATGAATTTTTTCAGTGAATAGTAAAAATGCAGTTTTAGGGTTTCAGTATGTTTAATGACATCATAATTGTGTCATGATGATGGCATGAGATATTTTAAGGGTTGGCCGGCCAAAGGTTATTAATTATTGTTTTGGGGGCCCCATGTGGCCTAACTCCATGGTAAATTCCATGGGAGAGCACATGGTTTTGAGAAAAGCACTTGTGAGGTGTCCCCTGGCCATTAATGCCTTGTCCCCTCACTTTCCCTATAAATACCCACCCATTCCTCCTTTATTTTCACTCCCAACTCTCCCCCAATGATGTTCTGGTCTCCTTACCTCCCAAGGAGTCCTCCCAAGGTTACCCCAAGCCCTCAAGGTCCAAACCTTTGAGTTTTACGAGTTACGTTTTAAGGTAAGGGATCCGACCTCTCTCTTTCTTTTCATGTAATCTCTTTTATGTCATTCCTTTTATGCTCCTTTTTCTTGTGTGAGAGGATTTTATTTTAACTTACTTCCCTTTTCATGTTTATATGATGAGAGATCCCCTCTTACTCTCATCATTTCGTTTTATTAAAGTTTTAGTGATGCCGTTAGGCTGCCGAAATTTTAAGGGATTCTTTCACCCTTCTCATTTTCAAGTTCAATTTTCATGTCAAGTCTTTCATGATCCTTTTTATTATGTTGTGGTATGATCTCTATATCTTTCATACTGATCTCTTATGATCATATGATTAGAGACCCTATTTTATCTTGTCAAATCATTTTTTATTGAAGTTTTAGTGACGTCGTTGGGCTGCCAAATTTTCATAAGAGAAATCTTATTTTTATCTCACTTCTGTGTTTTTCATTTCATATGGTATATCTTTCAAATTTCATTACCATGTTCTTAAATCCCTTATATTATGTCCCCCTACTGTTTTATGGATCATTTATGAGTGGGTGACCCATGTCCCCTCTCTTTTCAATGTTTTCTAAAACCTTGTAACATAGTCGTTATCCCGCAGAATTTTCGTCTCAAAATGCCTCTCTCTTTTCTCAAAATTATTTTATGTTATAAAGTGAATAATCAAAGATCTTACTTCTATAAGGGTATTCACATATATATCAAAATGTTCTATTTTAAATTCTGGGATTTACATACATGAGACCCTCTCTCCCCTTCCGTGCGTTTAAAGTGACGTAAAGATCATGTCTTTAAAGCAGTTTTTAAAACGTTATGATTATGAAATAAAACCCATTTATTTTATGCTATATGGGTTATTTATGAAATGTTTGATGATGATATATGTGTATCACATGATAATAAAGGCAAATTTAGTGGTGCGCCCTGATAGCGCTCCAATGCATTGGGTAATTATGTAACCATAAGAGATTACAATTTTCACGATACCTTGGTGAATAACCTTGATAATTTTCAAATGACACCTTGGGGATGGACCATGGTGATATGTTCATGATTTTATATGTTAAATGATGTAGCCACATATTCAAGTTATGAAAAATGTTATTTTTATTATTAAATGCCTCATGATTTTTTTCTCATGCCTTAAAGTTCTTTTCTTGACCTTATTGAAGTATCTCAAGTTCACATGTAAAATGTTTATCTTGTTTCCCTTACTGGGACTTCTGCTCACCCCTTCTTTTGATGTATGCCCCCAGGTTATGATATGCGGTAATGAACCTAGGATGAACTTAAGGAGAAGCCTTTCAAGTGTTTAAGAATAATG
The DNA here is from genome assembly GCA_963277665.1 of Viscum album. Lineage (NCBI taxonomy): Eukaryota > Viridiplantae > Streptophyta > Magnoliopsida > Santalales > Viscaceae > Viscum > Viscum album. Next base: position 82,519 of record CAUJRU010001341.1, on the reverse strand, counting down.
TTTTATATTGTTTTCATGTATTATTTTTCTGGTTTCCAAGACACTAAACCTTAAAGATCCTCAGTGTTGTGTAATGTAATGGAAGATTATGTTATAAAAAGGGGGGATTCTATAGTTGGTATCAAATGATGGTTTAGTTATTTGTGGAAATTAGGATATAAAAACTTTAGGAAGAACCCTATAGAAAAGTTTAAATATAGGAAAAATTCCTGGTATTTTGGTATGTACTGAGTAAGTGGTTTATCAAAAAAATGCATCCCTGTCTGGATACGAGCAGTTAGAGGCAGCTCTGGCACATATGTACATAGGGGTAAAAACCAAAAACACCACTTTGAGCTAGACTCGAACGTGAACTGGTGCACGATAATGATCCTTGTTTCACTCTTGGTTACGACACTCCCGGGGGATATGTTTGGTTAATCACAAGCTTTTTATGAATCATTATGAAGGAATTATAGAGAAGTGTAATTGTCTAAGCATGATGTCTTAGTTAAAATATTCATAAATTAAATAAGCTTCTCACTAAGGTTTTATTCTTTTAGAAAATGGAGGGCAATATGAGTAACCGTGTAGATGGTGACCGCAATGCACCATGTGCTGATGGCCCTCCGATGGAAGCTGGAATGGAAACATTCATGTGAATGATGAACCAACTGACTCAAGTTATGAGTAATAACTTGAATCAAGCTGAGAGGCCGATCTCACCACGAAGGGAACAACATTCTGTTGAGTCCTTCATGCTTTAATGACCACCAACATTCAGTGGATATACTGACCCAATTGGTTGTGGAACAATGGATAAACTCCATTGAAAAGATCATTTCTGTACTTCATTGTTCGGAACAAGAAAAAGACACCCTTGCTGTTTACTGCCTAGAGGGAGAAGCTGATCAGTGGTTGTCACTGATCAAAAACACGAAGCCACAAGGAGAGATGGAAGCTATGGAGTGAGAAGAGTTCCGGGGAATATTCTTTAATAAGTATTTCCCTCGTTCGATGAGAATGAGAATGTAGAAAGAGTTTCTCGAGCTAAATAAAAAGGAGAATGAATCAGTTGGAACCTACAAGATGAACTTCACAAGGACTTCCCGTTATACCTCAAGCTTCGTCACGGACCCTAAAGGGAAGGTTGATAGATTCTTTTGTGGACTACGACCTCATCTGCGGAAGAATATATCCAACAGGGACTATGATAGCTATGAAGAAATAGTTCGAAGTGCAATGAAAGTTGAACTAGAGCTTGGGGAGACACAGTGGTCTCACAAATCTAATGAGAAGAAGAGAACTCTAGAACCAAGCCTGGGAAGAAGTTTTGATCAGGAAATAGGTGGAATGAATATGCAACATGCCACATGCAACAAATGTGGGAAGAATAATTTGGGGAACTGCTTTATTGGAAGTGGTAAGTGCTAGAGGTGTGGAAGAGAAGGCCATATTTCATGGAATTGTCGTAGTGATGTGAAGCCTCAACATCCCAACACTAACGACAGAGGAAAGATGGTTCTGGCCCTACCTGAAGTCACATGCTTCAAGTTTGCACAGCTTGGGCTCTTTTCTAATCAATGTCCAAATCCGAGGGTGGTGGAGGGGAATCACCATCAACCTCAGCTGAGGCCAAGGGAGAAAGGTCGTGCTTTCGCTATCACAACAACTTAAGTTGAAGTTCCGAATGATGTGGTAGCAGGTACTCTTGCCATCCTCTCAAAACTAGCAAGTACATTATTTTATTATGGTTCTACGGATTCCTTTATTTCCTCCAAGTTTTCATGGAATATAGAATCAATCCCCAAACTGCTAGAGGTAGAGTTGTCAGTCAATACTCCAAGTGGGATTATCCTTGCATCAACAGTATTTAGAGACTCTAGTTTTTACTTTGGTGAGCACCATCTTATCACAAATATAGTAGTCATTCCCATGATGGAATTCGACATTATACTAGGGATGGACTGGCTCTCAAAGTATAATGCTAAGATCAAATGCAGAAGTAAGGAAATCTCAATAGTCTTGAATGAACGACCTACAGTTATTCTTCCAAGGAGAGATATCCCGAACTGATCCCTATCTAGAAGCACCTCCTATAGCCTTCTTTATGGAGTTAATCGGTGATGATGAAGAACTAAAAGGGAGCATACAAATAGAATATGTTCTGATTTTTCAGGAATACATGGATGTATTTCCTGAGGAGTTACCTCGACCTCCCCCAGAAAGAGAGGTAGAGTTCTCCATTGAACTCGTAACTGGGTCTCAACCGATATCAAAGACTCTGTATAGAATGGAAAATGTGGAGCTAGAAGAGTTAAAGAAACAACTCCAAGACTTGATGGAGAAGGGGTTTATCTGTCCGAGTGTGTCTCCTTGGAGAGCACCAGTTCTCTTTGTGATGAAGAAGGATGGATCAATGCGGCTATGAATTGATTATAGAGAACTGAATGGGATCACAGTGAAGATCAAATACCCTCTTCCAAGAATTGATGATTTATTTGACCAACTTCATGGGGATCAATTCTTCTCCAAGATTGACCTTCGATCTGGTTATCATCAACTAAGGGTGAAGAAGGAAGATATTCCAAAGACTGCCTTCCGATCAAGATATGGGCACTATGAGTTTACTGTTATGCCCTTCGGCTTGACTAATGCTCCTGCTATTTTCATGGATTTGATGAATAGAGTCTTTAATGACTACCTTGATAACTTTTTGGTAGTTTTTATTGACGATATTTTGATATATTCAAAAAGTCATGAGGAGCATGAAGATCATCTGAGGGTTATTTTGAAATCTCTACGAAAGGAGAGGCTCTTTGGAAAGTTCAGCAAGTGTGAGTTTTGGTTACAACAAGTGGCTTTCTTGGGGCACATCGTAACCAATGATGGAATCTCGGTTGACCCTGCAAAGACAATGGTTGTGGAGGAGTGGCCTCAACCCACAATAGTAACTGAGATTTGTAGTTTCCTTGGTTTAGCGGGATATTATAGGAGGTTTGTGAAAAACTTTTCACAGCTTTCTAATCCACTAACCAAGTTGACTCAAAAAGGGGTTAAGTTCATCTAGACAAATGAATGAGAGGAACGTTTCCAAGAGCTGAAGAAGAGATTGGTTACTGCACCAGTATTAACACTACCATCTATCAGAGAAGGATTCGTTATTTTTAGCGATGCATCTCTGAAAGTGCTTGGGTGCATCCTCATGAAAAATGACAGGGTAATTTCTTATGCATCTCGACATTTGAAGATTCATGAGCAGAATTATCCTACGTATGATCTAGAGCTGGAGGTAGTTGTTTTTGCTCTAAAGATATGGAGGCACTATCTTTATGGGGAGAAATGTGATATATACACTGACCACCAAAGTCTAAAGTATATTTTCACATAGAAAGAATTGAACATGAGACAAAGGAGATGGTTGGAGCTTATTAAATACTATGATTGTTCAATTCATTATCACCCTGGAAGAGCAAATAATGTTGCAGATGCGTTAAGCATGAAGGACCCTGTTGTTCTGGCAACAATGAGGATCCTAGGAGACCCCTTGATTAATGATCTAGTAAAACTGGACCTGGGAATTATATGGAAAGGGACATCATCAACCCTATCCCAAATGATTTCTCAACCTTAATTACTAGAGAAGATCAAGAAGGCTCAAAAAGAAGATCCTTTGCTGCAGGAGAAGTTGGAGGCTATAAATGATGGGAAGTTCCCTGATTTCAATATTTATCAAGAAGGTGTATTGAAATTTCGTACAAGACTATGTGTTCCATCTAGTCTGTAGATAAAGAAAGAACTGATGGATGAAGCTCATAGCTCTACTTTCAATATACATCCAAGAAGCACTAAAATGTATAGAGACCTTCGTGATCATTATTGGTGGGATACCATGAAGAGGGAGATTGTTGATTACACTACAAGGAGCCTGGTGTGTCAACAAGTAAAAGCAGAATGACTACTTCCTAAGGGGGTATTACAACCGCTACCCATACCAGTATAGAAGTGGGATAATATCACTATGGACTTTGTAACTGGTCTCCCGAAAACATCCAAAGGGAACAATGGGATATGGGTTATTGTGGACCGTCTCACCAAGACCTCCCATTTTATCTCTATTCGAGAAGATTTATCTCTAGATCAACTTGCCAAGATATACCTAAAGGAAGTGGTGAGGTTGCATGGGGTACCACTATCCATCGTGTCTGATCGTGATCCAAGATTCACATCAAAATTTTGGAGAAGTCTTCAACATGCCTTGAATACTGAATTGAATTTTAGTATGGCCAATCATCCTCAAACTGATGGCCAATCTGAAAGGACTATTCAGACACTCGAAGACATGATGAGATTATGCTCAATGGAATTTAAATGTGGACGGGATCAACACCTCCCATTAGCTGAATTCTCCTATAACAACAGCTTCTATTTGAGTATTCAGATGGAACCCTATGATGCTCTATATGGAACGTGATGTAGAACTCCTACTTGTTGGGAAGAAGCTGGTGAGAGAAAGCTTCTTGGGCCTGATCTTGTGAAAGAGATGACAGAACATGTTCATGCCATCAAACAACACATTAAGGCTGCTCAGAGTCGGCAGAAGAGCTATGCAGACAACCATCGAAGGGACTTGGTGTTTGGTGTTGGCGAAAAAGTCTTCCTTCGAATTTCTCTATGGAAGAGAGTCATGCGGTTTGGGAAGAACGGGAAGCTCAGCCCTAGGTACATTGGCCCCTGTGGAATCCTTGAACACATAGAAGCAGTGGCCTATCGTCTAGCACATCCACCGAACCTAGCTCAAGTTCATGATGTCTTCCATGTATCTCTCTTGAGGAAGTATATACCCGACCCTTCGCATGTACTCAACCCAGAGTGGTACAACTGGAACATGACCTCTCTTATGAGGAGCAGCCAGTGGAGATCTTGGACCATAGATACAAGGTTCTACGAAAAAAGACTACGAACCTTGTGAAAGTGTTTTGGAGGAATCATAAATATGAAGAAGTGACTTGGGAGCCTGAGGAAACAATGAAGAAAAAGTACCCTCACCTTTTCGACTAGGCCTCAAGTATAAAATTTCAGGGACGAAATTTCTTAAGGGGGGAAGAATGTAATGACCCAAATTTTTTAAATAGTATATTAACTTACTATTAACGATTTAATAGAGATGTTAATGGTTAATAAAGAAAGAGGAGTCGATGGATTCATCTAGTATACTCGAACCTTATGAAGCCCACTTATCGTAGCATGGGAAGGAGATAACATCTGCAGGCTTCGCTTTGGACCAAGCCCAAGCCAAACTCCAGCATGTCAAGCTTGAACGGAAATGCCTGCGGTAGAAGTTCATGTTAGTAGAGATTACTACTATGGCAATGTTATCTGAGCCTCCCTCAGATTCTCTCACCATAGCACACCTTACACTTAGGTCATATGCTGGTGTTATAAGGGGCTATGCGAAGAGACCCTAGCTTCTTTGTGTAATCCTTTGGGATGAATGAATTAAGATTTCTTCCTTTAGTGATGTTTGTGAAACATCAAATGTCCGGATAATTTTAGGATGTATTTTATTGATGAATTTTGAAAAAAGTATATTTTAAAATATTTATGTGAACCCTAAATAATTAATGATGTGTAATGAATTTCAAAAAACGGTCTTCTACAAAAGTGTTCGGTAAGTAATTTGGAGTCTAATAAGATCAACTTAATTTTTGATGAATAGTAAATTAGGAATACTGATTTTACGCTTAGGATTAGTAATGTGACCAAATGGATTAGTAATTTCACTCAAAGAAAATTTTAATATAATTTAGACACCTAGATTATGTAATTTGATTTAATAAAATGGGTAAATAACAGTTTCATAAATTAGTAGTCAAGTATTAGTTTCTTCGGGTGAATAGTGTTTTTTTAATTAAAAATTTAATTAAAAATAAATAGAAAATTATTTTTATAAAAATGACTTTATTTTTGAACTCAAAGCATCGATATTATGTTATGGTAATTTTTGGGGTTTTTCTAAAAAATGAATTCTCGATAAATAGTGTTTTTATTTAAAAATTAAATTAAAATTATTTAGAAAATTATTTTTATAAAATGGAGTTCTTAAATGTAATTAGAGAATCGATATTTGGTTAAGGTAAAATTCTGGGATTTTTCTGAGAAAGATGAATTTTTTCAGTGAATAGTAAAAATGCAGTTTTAGGGTTTCAGTATGTTTAATGACATCATAAATGTGTCATCATGATTTCATGAGATATTTTAAGGGGTGGCCGGCCAAAGGTGATGAATTATTGTTTTTTGGGCCCCATGTGGCCTAACTCCATGGAAAATTCCATGGGAGAGCACATGGTTTTGAGAAAAGCACTTGTGAGGTGTCCCTTGGCCATTAATGCCTTGTCCCCTCACTTTCCCTATAAATACCAACCCTTTCCTCCTTTAGTTTTCACTCCCAACTCTCCCCCAACAAATTTCTGGTATCCTTACCTCTCAAAGAGTCCTCCCAAGGTGCCCCCAAGCCCTCAAGGTCCAAACCTTTGAGTTTTAAGAGTTACGTCTTAAGGTAAGGGATCTGACCTCTCTCTTTCATTTCATGTAATCTCTTGTATGTTATTCCTTTTATGCTCCATGTTCTTATGTGAGAGGATTTTATTTTATCTTACTGCCCTTTTCATGTCTATATGATGAGATATCCCCTCTTACTCTCATAATTTCGTTTTATGAATGTTTAAGTGACGTCGTTAGGCTGCCAAAATTTTAAGGGATTCTTTCACCCTTCTCATATTTCAAGTCCGATTTTCATGTCAAGTCTTTCAAGTTCCTTTTTATTATGTTGGGGTATGATCTCTATATCTATCATACTGATCTCTTATGATCATATTATGAGAGACCCTATTTGATCTTGTCAAATCATTTTTTATTGAAGTTTAAGTGACGTCGTTAGGCTAGCGAATTTTCTTAAGAGAAATCTTATTTTTGTCTCACTTCCATGTTTTTTATTTCATATGTTATATCTTTCAAATTTCATTACCATTTTCTTAAATCCCTTATATTCTGTCCTCCTACTGTTTTATGGATCATTTATGAGTGGGTGACCCATGTCCCCTCTCTTTTCAATGTTTTCTAAAACCTTGTAACATAGTCATTATACTGTAGAATTTTCGTCTCAAAATGCCTCTCTCTTTTCTAAAAATTATTTTATGTTATAAAGTGAATACTCAAAGATCTTATTTCTACATGGGTATTCACATATATATCAAAATGTTATATTTTAAATTCTTGGATTTACATACATGAGACCCGCTCTCCCCTTCTGTGGGTTTAAAGTGACGTAAAGATCATGTCTTTAAAGCTGTTTTTAAAACGTTATGATTATGAAATGAAACCCATTTATTTTTTGCTATATGGGTTATTTATGAAATGTTTGATGATGATATATGTGGATCACATGATAATAAAGGAAAATTTATGGGTGTGCCCTGATAGTGCTCCAATGCATTGGGTAATGATGTAACCACTAGAGATTACAATTTTCACGATACCTTGGTGAATAACCTTGGTAATTTTCAAATGACACCTTGGGGATGGACCTTGGTGATATGTTCATGATTGTCTATTTTAAATGATGTATCCATATATTCAAGTTACGAAAAATGTTATTTTTATTATAAAATGCCTTATGATTCCTTTCTCATGCATTAAAGTTCTTTTCTTGACCTTATTGAAGTATCTCAAGTTCACATGTAAAATGTTTCTCTTGTTTCCCTTACTGGGCCTTCTGCTCACCCCTTCTTTTGATGTATGTCCCCAGGTTATGAGATGTGGTAATGAACCTAGGATGAACTTAGGTAGAATCCTTTCAAGTGTTTAAGAAGAATGTTTTATGTTGCTTTCATGTATTATGTTCCTGGTTTCCAAGACACTAAACCTTAAAGATCCTTAGTGTTGTGTAATTTAATGGAAGTTTATGTTATAAAAAGGCGAGATGCTATAGAATTCCACAATAATGAGTGTACCTATTCCAATGTGATCGACCAAGGTAAAATAAGGCTAATCAATGACAAAGCCTTATGGGATTTCACCATTGAACATAGTTGTCAATGATAGATCGATGGAGTGAATCTGATGTATCATGTAATAATATAAAGGAACCTACAGTAGTATACTGGGCATCCAATGAATAGAAAAGAACCGGAGTCTAGGTGGGTGTCAATCTAAGAAAACCACATTTTTGAATGGGAATGGGGTTCTTGAGACCCTAGGTACTCTCCTTTAAGAATATAAGGAAAACTCATGTCAACCCATTCCAAATTGATATTTTAAACATGCAATATTTCATTAGGTTCAAGACTTGTCTTACATTTCTGTTGATAGACTATGTACCATTTCAACATTTTAATCATGCATTAATTAACTATTATCGAATATTCAACTATATAAGTTCACTATACTATACTCCATGAATATAGAATGGGGTGATGTGAACATGTAACCTTTAATCAATAATATTTAATAAGTCCAAGTTACATATTTAGTATACTTGAAATTTCACATTTCACATTTAATAATCAATTTGAAGCACATACCTTAGAACACATGGTATATTACATTGTTCAATTATCATTAATAAGGAGTCATTTATTATAAGGAGATTCACATTTTGGAGTTTCAAGTAGGGGAACACTAGAACAGTGGTCCAAAGGTTCCAAAACACTAAAAATAAAATACAACATAACCATTGACATTGCGCAGATTGAGTTGGGGGTGTAACTGCTAACAACTAATCACATGTTTTGAAAGAGCAAAACCACACAATTATAACATGTATAATCATGGAATTTATATTTAAGGAAATACTTCTGATGAAATTGGTGGGCCCGGCATGAATATTCCAGAAATCTACAAAATTAAGGGATGACTTATAGATAACACACCTTAGGGTGTATGACTCTCCAAATCTATTATTGGAACTTGATTTAGCATAGATCCGAGTAGATCTAAGAAAAGGTGAAAATTATCACATGATGATATCTTCATCGAGAGAAAGAGAGAAGAATAAAGGATAAATAGTACCCTAGTACATACCGTATTGCATCCAACGTGATGAAAAGAAGCTCGATCGAATGTTAGATTAAATAGATATCTTGATCCCTAGATTTAGCTTTCAAAAATATCCAAAATGAGAGGAAAAGGTATTAATTCCACTAGTTCCTAGATTAAGGAGGAAGATGGGGTAAATAGATAATTATGGGAATTTTGGCCAATATATCGAAAATTTTAACCTACGCATGGTATTTCTGTAGGGTTTTCCAAACCATGCACAACCATTGTGAGATTGTTATGCCCAAAATAACATCCTCAGTACGGTTTGATCAAATCAAGCACAAGCCATACATAGGTAACTGGGAAAAAGGGGTGTTCACACGTTTAGGATGCTTGACTATGCACCAATTGTACAAAGTGGCTCTATCCTAAAAAATAGAATCCACATTTTTTTCCATACCGTGTGGAATTCTTTCACGGTTTAACATACCCCATTCACCCAGCCTATTTACCTAAAAACGATGGGGTTCGGGCTCCGAAAAAGCCCCTGAAACCCTCAGAACCTTTACTAACTCATTAGGCATCAATATTAGGCCTAGAGTAATGATTTAGACAAAAAATTAAAGGATATATACCTGAGTGAGATACCAGGTTCTTACATTATAGTTCCTTGATCTTTGGAGTGAACTACACCATCATGAAATCCTTAAATTGGTTTTCTTAAAACTTTTACTCTCAGTTACACCAAGTCTTATTTTTTTAGTCTACCCTTAATGTGAAATATATTCAGTCAACCGAAAACATCATGTAATAATTCCCCAACAATTAAATTCACACCATATTTCGTTGGTCAAGCCCTTTAAACTATGGATCAATATAAACTGATGTAGTGGAAGGATAGACCAACATAATATATATAATGGAAGTATTTATTCCTTTTTTGTGTAAATTTTCAATATTTTATTTATCAAATGCTTATTAATATTATATTTAATTACATTAGTGATAAACCATGTATTAGATAATATTTATGCACAAGGAAGATTATTTTACTTTTATCTTGGAGGCTCACTAATTTCATTAATTTATGTGATAACAGAAAACAATCCATAATGAAAGAACCATGGAACATGACAGAAATAAAAAAATAAAGTGCTATGATAATGATATTTTACTAATAGTTATTTTATCTAGATATGGATAAACTATTGTTGACCTATATGAAAACACCTTGAACCAATTACAGTCTGTGTTATAGCTTTCTACATATCCACCTATGTGACTCTGTTGGATTGGTTTCTCCTCAGCTCCAAACAAGAACTACCTTCACTAGATTGGGAGCTCAATCCCTTAAATAATATTTTACTCACAGATAGGTGAAGTGAAAAAGAATTACATAAAAGAAACCATGGGCATGCAGAACATTTAATAATAAGTGGAGGGAGGGAACAAAAGCCAACAAAATAATTTAATAATAAATTTAATAAAATCAATCTTAGTCAATGGTTTTTTCTAAACTCATATTCATCCAAATACATGCCACAAAAAATCATAATAAAACTAGAATTAAATTATTAACCATTCTAATTTAAGATAAATCATGCGAAAAACAATTAATAATCATATTTAATTAATAAAATATTTTATTTTAATTCTCATTTCAATTTCATAGAGATTATAATCCATTATAATTTAAAAGAATTAAATAAATTTATTTAAAATTAACTGTATTCATAAATGTAAAATAGAGGCAACATAGTGAATACCCTACCAAATATACCCATCATGTATTATATTCTTATATAGTTTATTTTTGGGGACATATATCATATATGTCTTATAACATACATTCATGTAGCATATTATCAAATTTATGATTACATGATTTACATGAGTTTTTCTATAATGTGTTATGATTTAACACCCATAGAGTAAAAATAAAATACAACACATACATGATATGTATATTTGAAAATTACACACACACACACATAGATATATATATATATTAAAACCCACCACATGTTGTGTCTTATCAACTAAATTACCATAAAAAAGAACATGTCGATATAGTTTACACATAATAATAATTAAATTTTAAATCTGCATAATTTGGTATATGTATATGACATATAATTGAATCCTACATGACATGAACATCTCTTATAGTTCATCGAAGGAACACACCTAGGGACTTAGTGTGTAAACTCTTCCTCACAAAATTGGAGTTCACGACATATATAAAAGACTACATGACCTAATGTCTCTTTTTTACATGGTATCCAGTTAGGTTGTCCATGTAATGTATTAAATGTCCCATATGTGAATAAAAGGAAATAAATTATGTGTATGTGGGATACATGACATATACTCCGGCTGACCTCACACTACACTATCCCGGTCAACATGTGGTGTAAGAAATAAATACACTATGTGTCATCAAACAACACAGTTTGAATTAATTTCCAAATTAATTCTGAATGCATTGAATAGAAGTACAAGGTGTGGGACTCTAGTTACACCATGTGTACTCTTCTAATATATGACCAAAATTCATAGCACCTATATAAGAGTTCATTGATTTTATTTCATTCATAAAATTAATCAAATTGATTAGATCTATGAGAAATGAAGTTTGAAGAATATGATCTCACAATTCATATTAAAAGAATGATTAAACATGAATTGAAATCTAAATCACAAATTCATAAATAAATATATGATATTTAAATAATTATAAATAACTATGTGACGGATATGACACCACATACAGGATCCAAGACCATTGGAAGTGTGTGACCGTTCATTCCCATCATTTTTCTTCAATGATTGGTGACAAATTAAATATTTTAGACAACATTGAACATCACGATCATAATAATTAATTAAAAGAATATAGGTAAGGGATAAAAAACAAAAACAACATTTAGGATCCTCAAATATTACATATAATCAATATAATCAATTAAGAATCACTTTTTTGGAACTCATTCTTCATTGATGGATCTTACAACATATCTGTGTTGTTATATCATTGAATTCTAGGAATAAAGAGTAGATTCTCTCTAGTGGTGGTACACATGTGTTCTAATAATATATGAAAATCACTATATTAATATCTAGATTCAAGATTGACATATCATATTTCTTACATCGTCCACATTTGATTTCCATGAGCCCAACTTCTACTGTGTTATCCTTGATCTCGCTTGACTTGAGAGTGGGAGGTGGTGGAATATTGCTCTCTGTTCATGGGAGCATTCTTGGATATGTAATCTCTCTAGAGCATGAGATGATTTTCAAAATTTTTTGTGGAAAAGAAAACATAAAAATTTTCCCTTACAATGAATAATATACATGTCTTTACTTTTATCTAGGGTTAGAAATATATGATTGAAAAAATTCCCTTTATTATTTATTTAATTCCTACGAAACCCAATAATATTTTTCAACATGAACTTAACATGTGAATTAAATGAAATATTATTCAATAATTATTATTTCTCACAAGACCACTAAAATCAATATACCATTTCTCCACAACATTTATCAAGTCATAAATAACGACTATTTATATATTAAATAAATATCACAACATTATTCGATAATAAATAAATAAATATCATATTCATTACATATATAATAACTATTTATTAAATATTATGGTCACATTATATTTTAACGAATAACTGTTGATAAAATATACGCAATCAAGAAAACATGAATAATGTTTAGATCACATGTGCTAATAATATTTATTCAAATTGTTAAATAATTAATAATAATATTATTATTTAATAGAGATTCTAGATACACATAGTGTGTGACCCTCAAAGTATATTTCTAAATGGAATTATGTGATGTAGCCTAATGTCCAAGGTTAGAATTTATAAACATGTCAAGGAACCCATATATAAATAATTTAATCCTTTAATTAAATAATACATAATACATATTCTTATTGTTTAATATAATCCCATTGTTATGATATCTATAATCAAGCAGGAAGAATGCCATTGCCATCAACCAATGTACTCGATGTCCCTTTATTTGAATTCCTAGAAATTGATCTTAATTGTAGAATAGAATGGAAATTGATTTATTTAGGCTATATAATTTCCATAAATGGTCCCATGATATCAAATTCTATAAAATAACACAATGTGTAAATCCTTTCACACATTATTCATTAATGAAATATTACTGGTGACACACCCAACATATCCTACAACTCTGAGAACATACATCATCATGGTTTTCATCAATACATCAAAGTATGTGACACACGATACTCATTAATAATGATCATAAAGTACAACTGCCAACAAACATATTTTTAGATAGAAACATCCAATGAAACATATAAATGTGTATTTCTTATTATCGGGTCTCCTTGTCATAATATCCTAAAATAGATATTACTAAGGGAACACACATTGTGAAGGTGCCTCAATGTCCTATGAGCCCCACCCATGATAATCGGTATCAGATTTGTCTGTAAAGTGATATCATATGGCTTTAAAAAATATATTTAATAATAGTGTTGTAGAACTTTTCGGTTAGGATCATAGCGAGAAACTTCGTTGACATTTTAGTAGAGCAACTAATCTTGGGACATTATCACATACTTCCTTATAAAGAAGAACAAACACGATGTGTTTAGAAGATTATTGATATTAAAAACTATGAATACATGTTATCAAAATGTACACAGAATTTAGTTCTAAGGAACTAACTCCAACTGATTTTTCAATAGTATATGGCAATATTAGAAGAGATTTATAAGAGTTCATTATAGTATTTGATCAGTTACAAATAGTTACCCAAAGATAAAAAGTGTATTTCTAAACATAGGGAGTGTAATTAATAAGTTTTTAAGGGTATATTGTGACTTTGTGAGATTCATTTTAGTGTTCAAAAAAAATAAAAGATGTTAGAAAAGTATTCCAGTATTCATAAGCGTTTTCAACATTTGTTGACAGAGTACTTATTTTGAGGAAAATTAAATTTGTTAAGCCTTAAAAGATATGAAATAAAAAATAAATATTCTGATGATGTAATTAATTCTAATGTTGGACAATGATCTCTCCATTTACCAAATATAACAATTAATTAGAATAAATAGGATTTTAGATAATGTATTAAGAATTGTATTCCAAAAATTAGTTCCAAATCATGATGCATGTGTCCATGTACATATAGAAAAAGACATAAATGTTAATAAATTAATTATATTTGGTTGATAATTGAATAAGTAGATTATCAGATTCTTAGAGTGGGTTTTAGTGAAGTCTATGATGAAAATTTTAAAAGAGATTCAATCTGGTGATTTTGTTGACCAGTTTAAACATTATATTGAGATGGTCTCTAGATAATTGAGATTTCATGAGTTTTTTATAATTTAATTTGGATATTATATTCATTATTCTATGAATAAAATTTATCAATACATTACATTACATCTTATCTAAATGAGTTTTTATAATACAACCGATGCATCCTCTTAAATAATGGTGATGATTTTTTGATTATTTTTTAGCTCATTTAGGATATTAATCAAATGAAATGATTTAGTGTTTAAATTCAAATAAAGAAAACAACAGATAATGTTTAACATGTATAGTCTATAGTATTAATGTTTTCCCCAAATAAAAATTCATAATTATATATGGAAAGATATAATTTACCATAGGTGAAAAAGAAAATATCTCTATAAGAATAATTAATTGAAATTTCATTTTATGACATGTAATAAAATAATCATTCTGATAACAATCCATGGAATGATTCAATTTTAGTAATTATTATAAATTTAATAAAAATATATATGGAAACATTTATAGTTAATGGAATGTTTCATATACTACAACTAGAAAAGTTTAACAATAGTTATTAGAATTTTGGATCAAGTAATTGAATAAATAATTTCCTCAAATATTTAAAAATGAATATATAATATTTAAGGATTAACTAATAACTACCACCTAAATTAAATCATATAAACATATAAAACTAAAACTGGACAAACCAAGTTGAAATTATCATTCCATATACACTAATTTAAAAATGAAACATAACTTATAAATTTAATTAAGAACTGTCTCATTAGTATTTGAAAATAAACTTTTCAATATTATTTTAATTTATAAAATCATGTAAAATATGCATCATATACATATCTTGATTGTTAGGAAACACTTGTTGATACAACATATTAATTTTTCCCACAATAGGTTTATCAAACTCCCATGATCACAAGAACTGATTTCAGATGCAAAATTAAATATTTTAAATAAACTATCACTAAAATAAAAAACTAAACATCTAAAATCCACTTAATAATATACATGTATCACTAAAAACAAATAATCCCTAATATTCATTAGTTAAATGCCATAAATAAAATATAAAATCGCAAAATTACAAAATAAATACTATAAAATAACAAGAATCACCATAACATTGAAGGATTACTCACAATCAATCCTACATGGAATTCATCTATCCCCCATATAAGGAATCCATATCATTAAATAGTGATAAAAAAGAATCTAATTTTATATAAAACAATTCCTTATTGTAAAATATAGAAACAAAATACAATAAAGAAGTTGAATAAAATATAAATAACGATAAGAAAATATCTCTATTTAGTGAGTGGATATTTTCACAAATATATCATTACAAAGGGGTTAAATTGATTTATGTAAGATAGAAAGGGTGATTAATTAAATTATATTTTAATGATTGGAATGAAATACTCCATTTACTAGTATTAAATTTTGAGGAGGAAAATAATCATTTTTTCTATAAAATAAATACTAAAATGTTCTCCATAGGTACGTAGTAGTGCCTCATTATACACTAGGTAGTAGACCAGTAGCTAATTTCCAAATGGATTTATCATTGGGAACCCAATGAAAATATGTAAGGTACCCATTGACCTCTTTTATCGAGCTCCAAATAATTTTACATCTACTAATATAGAAAATATAGAATTATGTCTTCTTTACTAATATTATCATCTTTTATCATTGATATTAAATATATTGAATCACAAAAAATATTAACTCAGTTAATCTAATTTGGAAAATTAAGAATTCCTTAAAATAATTACAACCTAATTTCCATAAATAAATTTTAAATTTATCTTAAACTAATTAATTATAATCGTAGGTTGTTATATTCCCCCAAATTTTATTTTCTATATCAAATTTAGAAAAGTTTTTTTAATATATCCCAAAAATGTAGGTGGTCTGGTTTATACCGAAACCCGCACATATCGGATGATCCACTACTCCTTAGTATGACCATTTAACTATAATCTTAAAAGGAATTCTTTTCACCAATTAATTATATTATATTCAGAAATGTAATCATGCAATTACTCATATATAATTAAATATATAAGACAATCAACCTCATTTATAATGATTAAGATAATACAAATTAGAAGGGAGAGTCTTAATATAATATATGGGTCAATATCCATAGTGAAGTCATATATTCAACAGCTTTTACCTACCACTTCTGTGCAATTTCCCTTCTTTTAACTATTAACACCAATAATTTATTCATTTAACCATGTTATATCCTTGATCAAAATATATTCAACAACCAGGTCTTCATTTTCTCTAATTGAGCATGTGGGAAGGGTGGACTGAACATATATCATAGAAATATTGAAAATTATAAAATTCTATTGTATTTGTTTCATGATTTGGATATATTTTTAATCTAGACTTTACATATCTGATGTATTGAATTACGTAATAAATTTAATTAAGAAGATACTTCTTCTAGTCAATTAATAACTATCTTACCATTTATCTTCTAATTTTTCCATTTTTGTATTAACTTGTTCTACATTGTGTTATTTGTACTGGGAATAATTTCGATAATGAAGGATTTTTTTAATTTTTCCCTTTCTAAATGACATTATTTTTTATAGAATACAGCATACAGGACCCCAATCCTAAATAATCCATGAAGTATTATGATTTGAATATAAATGTTATAACTTAGCTGAAGGGTTGGTGGGTATGAGTATAAAAATTGAATTCTATAATATATGTACAATTTTTTTTATATAAATATAATTAAATTAATTAATAAAATTAAAATTTATCTAAATATTATAAATATAAAAATAATAAGAATAACATATTTTTTTAAGTTACTTTTATTCAGAAATTGTTTTTATTTCATTTCGTGTAAAAAATTAAATTAAATTTATAACAATTTTATAATTATTATTTAAATATATAGATATAAATTTTTAAATAATAATTTCATAATTATATTAGTAATTTTTTGATATTATCTATAAAAGGATGTTTTTAGAGTGAGTAGTGAAAACATACTTCTTTTTGGAAAACTATCATTTTTTTTTCAATAAATCAAATATTTCAAAAGCCCCATTATATTTTATATTTGATATTAAATTAAAATAATTTTCCTCAAAAGTGTAATAATAATATTAATTACATACGAGTAAACATTATACTTGATTTTGGTATACTGTCATATTGAGATTAAAAAAATTATTTAAAAACTATTTTCATTGTGTTTTACACATTTAAATTAAAATTAATTTCTACCACTTATATAAAATTATTAATAAAAAATTTATTACATATTTGAAATTAGTAGTATCTAATTTGGCAAAGATTTCCATTTTATTTTTATTTCTTATGAATAGTAACTATAGTAAAGAAATTTTCACCTCAATAAGGGTAAAATGGGGAAAACAGTTAAACAATTAAATATTTCTTAAAAATATCACTAATACATGTAATTATTTATTTGGTGATTATTTTTTAAATAATAATCCATGATTCTAAAATATGTAAATTTTTAGCAGCTTTGGTTTTAATATATTGTTTATATTATTTTTAGAAAAGGATAAATAGAAATTGGCACTCTTTTGATTATAATTTATCTTCTGATATTTATTTGGGTGTAAAATATGTAATGAATGAATAAAAAAGATTATTTTTAATAAAATATTTTAATCTTATGTTGATAATTTATGTTTAATTTATAGTGACAGTATAATTACCCTTTATGGTTACACAACAGTAGAACAATATGTGTACACAAAATCGAAAAAATCAAGGTAAATGTTTTTAAAATAAATAAAATACATATGTTTAGAATTATTATAGTATCAAATTAATTTAATACATAAAAATAATGTATAATTAACATTGAATGATTTTATATTCAAAATAAATTGATTTCATGGTGGATTTTAAGTGAAATTAAATGAATAGTTTCATAGATAATTGTATCGTTATTTTATTATATGAAATTTATATTAAATGATTTGAAAATAAAAAATATTTAAATAGAACAGGATGAAAATGAAATAGAATAAAATTTAATCCACAGAAAATTTGTGAGTCACTTTATATTATTGAATGAACTTTTATATCCATAAAATTTCAAAATTTGTGTTACAAAAAGATATATTTAAAAATAGTTAACAAATAAGTTAATCAAAAATATAATGTTTAAAATTAAAAAAATAATTTCTAAATTTTATTTTTTAATTAAATATCTAAATTAGGTTATTCTTATTCATATAGATATCCATTTTGATGAATTATAATTTAGAAATATATTAACTAAATTTAAATATGTTAAGTAATTTAAAATGTGTTTTCTCATCACTTAAAAATGGAACACCATCTTCTTCTTTATTCAAAATTTTTGATCAGTTAATATCTTCCAATAGATTCATCAATACTTTAATGTATTCTTTAAATTATTTCTTGATAATTTATTCTTTCCCATGGATCATCTTAATATGGATTAATGGGTAATATGAAAGAGGACTCTCAAAAATGAGGTAGTCATATTAACCAACTATTTTAATGTTTATTTAATATTACAGTTCTCCTAAATCTATTATATCAATAATAAAATAATTCATATTGTATAAAAAATACAATAATATGTCATTATTTTTATGTTATAACCATTTTATACGTCCTTTCAATCTAATGTAAAAGTGAAAACATCTCGCATGCATATGTAGGACATACTGGATCCACATATAGGTGAAATCTATGTTTGTGTGTACGTGTGTAACGCCCCCTCCATGAAGTGATGTGATTTATTTCTCTAGTAAAAAATTGATAAAATATTATAACATTGAATTTAATTTAAAATAATGATAATTATGTCATGATTAATATTGTGGATAATATCAAGCCACGACATTGAAGCCTGGATTGGAGGAACCAATCCAAATATTTTATTGAAAACTGAATAATTAACACTCAAGATGGTGATGTTTTAAATGGATTATTATTAAACAGAAGATAGAATATTGTAAGTGAATTATATATGGTATGGTAAATATGAATTTATTTCTATTATATTTTTATATTAAATCGGAATTTGTTATATCATAGGTCAAGAGTGCATGTGAAGGTAGTTAGGATTTAAGTACAAGTAATTTCATCTCATTTCAATTTCAATGAAATATGTTTTACATTATGCACCAAAATTATTTTTCTATATTCATATAATGAACCATTAAGAATATATATCCTGATTTCATATTTATTCATGGTATTCAATATTTTTTATTCCTGTTATATCGTTTATGGGGTTTTAATTCGAATGTTTCCAATGTCAAAAATATTTGTTTCACAATATCATTTTTAATCGATATTATTTTTTGATTTATTTTTTATCAAAATAATTTATTAAATATTAACCCTAAACCCCATAAATTTTATTAAATTATATTTATTTATGGGGTTTACAAAATTTCTTCTAATTTACCCTATCTTTTTTACTAAAAAATCCCGAATATTGTTATAAAAATTCAACTTTATTTCCTCTTGGAACAAAAAAATTTCTTCTATATACAAGTTCTTTAGTTTTCTTATAATGTTTTTTATATATTAAATTAATCATTCAATGTAATTTTGACCATATTTTACATTTTTCCAATATTTATAAAGGAATATTCTAGTCAATTTTCAAAATTATCAACGGTTGGACTTTTTTCGAAAAGCGTGAATGGAATCAGTATTTTAACGTTTACCTCACTAATGGAATATCCTAAATTAATGAAAATTATTTTCCTTGAAGAATCCATTCCATGTTTCCATGTTTGTTTCCAGTGAAATTAGTTTTCTTAATATTTTATGAATTTATATTTAAAATTATATCAAAAGAAAAGGGTATTATTTTCGTAATTGAATGAGAAACAATTTGGAATGTAATTTATAAATCTATCTTAAATAGAGTAACATCGATGTTAATTTTAATTAATTACTTCAATATTATTTTCAAAAGGATTAGTTTTTATAGAAATTCATAAACTATGATAAATTAATGGACTTATATCATCCTTTACAGATAATGGAATATACCTTATTTTGATACCATTCACATTCTCATGATCATGTTCTCTATCACACTCCATTATTTATTGTAATTTTTCTTCTTTCATGTCTATATTTTTAATATCCCAAAAGAATTCACTTTCATTCTGAATAGTTTATGTTTTTTAACCATATACAATTTCTAAATATGGTATTTTTTGATTGAATTTTATTAGGTATGTTATTTCATTTACTAGAGAAATACTGATGTTTTACATTCTTGATTCTATATGAATAATTATTAACTCAAAAAGAATTTTGAGAATTAATTTTATTGATCATTTAAATAATCATGAATGCATAGGATTTGTAATGTGACAAACCCTACCATAGTAACCTAGAGCTAAATACATAATTTATTAAACTATTACAGATGAAAGTAATAAAATTTTGAAGGGACTGTCATTTTAGTTGTTTTTGGGAAGTATATACCTAAAATATAGACATTTTTTATTTTTTATTACAAAATGAAATATAATAAATAATAAATTAAATTAAATGCGACATTGAAAAATCTTTCAATGTTATCTTCATAATATCACGAAGAATGTAAAAAAGAAGGATAAATTTAAATTCATAGTAAGGGTTACATATAATGCAAGTTATGATTAACAAATAAGTATAAAAAATGAAATGGTAAATATATGAACATTAATTCCATTAAAATTACTTTACTATCACGATAAGAAATGGAATAATCAATATGGGATGGTAGATAATTGATAAGATAATCCATTTAATTAATAATTGAGAATGAAATTCATTCAGAGATTATATCATAGAAAAATATCATGGATAATGATAATAAAAATATTATTATTGAAGGAAATGATGAATTATTTGATATCATGTCTCATGCACTTCATACCTCTACCGTAAATATATCTGCTCATGATATTTTAAAACTACGGGATAAAAATTCATCATAATCAAAATACTAATTGGCCTCATGAGACATGTAGATGCATTGAGGGAATATCTACAACTAGGTATCACCCTTTTCTACATTTCCCAAGCATTACTCAAATATCATATAACTGATTTAATTCATTAATAGTGTTCCTTATCAAAAAATATTCTTATTGAGTAAAGAAGATATATTTTTCAATACTTCCCTTGTTAATAAAACAAATTCTAAAGTTTACATAATATTTTAAAAATGGTATACGTCTTAATAAATAATCATATTTTTCATAAAAAAATATTTATATTTTGGATAAATGTATTGTCAAATTAAAAATGATCTTTCAAGAGAATGTTAACACGTAAAAAATAAATTTATATTATACAATAAATTTTACCACTTTGTAATTTTGTATCCAAATAAACATAGATGAAATGATTCAAAATGAAACATAAAATATCATGAATTATGAATGAATCTTATTATTTCATGTCAAAAAGGGTGGCATATACACCTCATAAATGAAAATTGAATTATAGTAACAAATAATCCCTAATGGAATGACAATTTAGACGAAAGCCCTTACAACATGATTCCTTTTTGATAAACATGATTTATCATCCTGAATAGTGGATTAAAACATGTCATTAACATAAAAAATAACAATATTAATTTTTATAATATCATATATGATCGATTCATAACATCTTGTCACTCGTTCATTAATAATCTTTAATTATTACCATTGTTTTGTGTTTTAATTGCATTATTTTTTCACTCATTCTTTCTCATAAAAGTTTTATTTCATTGTATATTATTTATATTAATCATATATAGACTAATAATATTTAAATATTTAAATATTTATACACTATTTATACTTTTATGACCAATCATGACTTAGGGTTTTGAGAATTGGAGGATATAAAAATCATGGAGATGATTGGTTATATGTACAGAGGAGTGAAATTTACATTGGTTAATGATAATTATGAAAAGAAGAAATATAACGTTTTATCTTTAAATAATGATAATATTATTTCATTAGAAATTATTTTACATATCATCCTTGTTGTGTGGTGATGAAAACAATGTCACATGATTTCTTGAAGGCGGTACAACACACATACCCAAACGATGTTATCATCTATAAGGGAATGAAAAGGTAAAAAAAAGTATGAATTATAAATTTATAATAATTTTTTTCATTAATATCCTAATTTTTTCACTTTTATCACATTTAAATGTTAAAAATTTCCTTAAAACATTCCATGTAGAAGTGTTACTGAAAGACAGATCACATCACTTCGCAAGGTGGTAGTCTGTCGTACACATGAGCGACATTATCATATCCACTACGAAATTGATAGTAAAAGGGAAAAATATGATATAATTTATAAATATTTATAATTATGTTATAGATATCATTTATATATACTTTATATCTATTATCATATCCAAACATCAGATGTGGTAATGGAGAAATGAATGGAATCAGGTCGTGAGGCGGTAATTTTCCATAGACATGAATGATGATTTCAAAACATATTTGATGGAACTATAGATAATTATGGGTAATTATGTCAACATGACAAGATATAAGTATATTTAATATCATTAGGTTATTATATCATCATGTTTTAATAATAATTTATGATTTTTTAGAAAGAAATGAAATAAAAATTCTAGTTGAAGAACATTACATTTTTTTCGCATAACCTCATTAGAATTTCAAGAAAAGCATTCTAGGAAAGATTTATACCCAAAATAAGGAATATTACATGATAATATAGTTTATCAATTAATTGTAGTATTTATTGGATAATTAAAAATTGGGTTTTAAGCTATGAGGAAGAGAGGATATTGGGGGCATTTTTTAGGAGAGGTGAGTGGAACAGTAGTTATTTTTGAAAAGAAAAAGTGGTACCCACATTCTTCACATTAAAAAATGGTCTAACACGAAGTATTATTGATCCATGGAAATTATAGGGTAAAACTTTGGTCAAAAAATTATTTTAGGAAATTTTAACTCATTTTACCCCTTCTATTTTTAGTTTAACCCCCGATAAATCAATTTTTACCTTACTACAGTAAATAATTTTATTTTTTTCATTAATAAAATTGGATAAAAATTAGTTTTACACTGTTAAATAATATAAATTATGATAATTAAAAATATTTAATCAATTTTGGTAAATTAATTTGACAGAAGCATAAAATTTTAATTTAAAAATAATCCCACAGACACGACAAAAAATGGTTTAAAGAGAAAATGTTCAAATGTTTATAATGTATTTATATAAAAATTAAATATTATAATGACTCCAATGAAATAAATTGGATTAATTTAGATAAAATTAAACTCATTTTACAATAAAACTAATTACAAAAATTATTATCATTGCAAATTATTTTCTTTAAAATGTAATTTGGAATAAAAATTCACTATTTTTAAATATTCATCAAAAACATTTTTTTAAAGTTTCATATAATGATCATTAGATAATTTTGATATAATTATTTGAAAAATAAATTTCCTCTTTAATTTTTTTTAATAGTGTCAAGAATTAATTTTAAATTATGTGCACAAAGCACAACTAATCTATCTTTTAGAAAAATACAGTGTTTCAGATAGCATTTCATTTCTTCCAAATCTTTATTGCATTATTTCTAATAAATATATGAGCATAGAATTTATTTTTTATATTTATAAAGCATGTAATTTTCAATATTTACTTATTACTATTCATTCCCAATAATTATACTATAGAGTTATATTAGTATACAAAATTGCCTTTTATTTAGACTTGTGGCCATGTGTTCTGCAATATATTAACAAGACGAAAATAAAAAATATATATTCCAAGGTATTTTTAAGGAAAAAGTTTCATTTCAAATATAATACTAAATTAAATTTAATTACTTTATAATTCTGAGGGGTTTTATTCTCCAAACCATAAATAAATTTTTCCTCACAATTTAACCTTGATCTCAATAATCAGAGGTTTGATATATGGAAATACCAATGTTAAAAACCAAACACCATTAAATGGTTAATAAAATATTCTTTTAATATGATTTAAAAGTAAGTACACTGTTCCTTTGGGATAACACATACTTAGTTTCCCAATAGTATAACATAGGATGGAAGTAAAACATATATATATAATAGAAAACTAAAACCCAAATATTGATGGAGAGTGATAATGAACAAGACGAGGAAGATTTTAACAACATTAAAACCCTAAATAATAGGTGTGAAAAGGTAATTTATATCATAAAAAAGATTATAATAAAAAAATTCTATTTCACGATCATTTTTCTAGTGCTGAGGAATTATTTAACTCTCATATAATATAAGGATATATACTTACTTGATATATTTTTATATCATAGGCACAATTTCATTATTGTTTTTGCTTATATAAATTTACAATTCAAAATTTTCTCTAATATATGAATAAACTAAAGTTATTTTTACTTATAAACCACTAAAATTAATTTTTAACGGATTGTATAACCCATGAAACTGTAACAATATTTCTATATTGTCTTTACTAAAACTAAACCAGTATGAAAAAGTTTGAAAATAACTCCCAAAGTTCATCTTAAATTATTCCATATATTTTTAACCATAAGTATCATCCAAAATATGTCTATCCAAATTCAATGTCTAAAATATTAAAGAAGGTCACTAAATTAACAATATATTCCCAATAAAATATTGTTTTTATCTTAAAGAAACATTCAAAATATGAGAATAGCTTAATCATATATTTTCTTGAAACATGGTAACAAAATAAATTACCATAAAACCTTATTGAAAACTTGAAATATTTTTTATTACATAAATAAAACACGGATTTTTGGATATATTTATAAAATTATTGTACTCAAATATATCAATGATAGCATAAACAAAATTGTAAAAAATTAATTATCATGTTCAATGGTAGTCAGTACAATCCAATATACAATATCTATATAAATTATTCATTTATCTCAACATAATTATATCCTCATCAAGAACATATTGAGTGTTATCTTTCCATTAATAATTTGATTCCAAACAAGATCAACTTACCACTAAATGAATTTTTGTGGTACCATTCAATACATGATTTCTCCTCCTTTATGAAATAGTAAAAAATAAAATCTTTTATATGTTTTATGATTGTTATAATAAAAATGTCATAAATAATACACCGTTTCAACATATTCCAGGGAACCAAATAAAAAAACATATTAGTCACTCCAATTCTGTTGTATCAATATCTTAAGTTTGATATTTTACCCTTAGACTGTTCTTAGGTATATTCCCATGTCACATAGGGAATTCATTTGACTAGTTCGGAATATACATATAGCAGAAGTATTAAACATTTTAAATTTCTTTATTTCACCTACAATAATGAATATGATGGACTTTCTATCCACAATTATAGAAAACTCATATTCTCTCCATGTAGGTAAATATTTGTTTCTTTCCACCATTATCCTATTTGGGAAATTGATTCTTTCACTTCCACCTTTTATAAATTTTGTATGTGTCTTCTTTTTAATCTTTTTGTTACCTTAAAATACATAGGTCATGGAGAAAAATTCCTTTTCTTGATAAAACATAATGTAATTTCATCGTATGAATAAAATGTTTTAAAGACCATCCCCATTTAGAGGTTTGGATTATTTCCTTAGTTAAATGGTCAATATTGAACTCCATACTACTTATTTAATCTATATAATCTATAACTATCCTTGTAGTGTTATCCTCATAATCTATAACACATTCTATCTCATTTTTATGGTATGGGATATTTTCTCATTGATTTTTTTATCATGAGGGAAATATTTTTCAACAATTTTTTCATGGAAATATTTTCATTCAAGGAGTTCTATCACATATTCCTCCCTAGTATCTAGATAAATGATCTCTATTAATAATAACCAACTTATAGAAAATTCAGTTCAGGTGTAACCATTTTCATTTATATGGGTTCCCAATTCCATTAATATCATATCTAAAGAGTTAATTCATTTCTCAACTATCAATATAGTAGTAGTCTCACTAAATTATAGGGGATTATATCATATAATGTGATCCATAATATGACTATCTCATTTTTTAATAGGTTACTCCATCTGGGAATGGTTATTTTTCATAACTGGATTAACATTCCCTTATATAGCCATAATTTTCTTAATTCTAATACCAGATGTATTGGATTTCTTTGCAGGGAAAAAATACATTATTCGGTGGTATTATACCCTTCACCATTCTAGGAACCATTTATAAAAAATGAAATATACTAGATTTGGTCATAAAATTATGAATTTTAGATCATAATTTTTAAATCCAAATATGGTGTAACAATTTGAATAAATTAAAACTTATGCATTGTTATTTTTAGAATCATAAACATGGTTTCTTACAGGACATCATCAATTTCAAATAATTTATAATGGATTATAAAAAAATTGAATTATCCTAAGTGTATCCCCATGGTGTGTGAAACCCAATATATTGTGAGGATAATTTTCAAGCATTAGGTAATCATTTTTTGAAAGCTAATTGATCCTTTTTAAAGTTATTTTCCAAGGGTACATCTGTTCCAGAACCATATCCACTTATAGTATCCATACATAGATGTATTACTGAAAAAAGTTATATAATTTATTCCCTTCGAAGACATTAGGAAATTATTATATACCTATACTCAAATTATATCATTTGGTTGGGTTATATGATCATTTATTTCCAAAATATGGTTTTCAAGGATTCTATTAATCATCCTCATATGCCAACTACAATGACCCCGACCCTTGTATCCCAGAGTTAGTGCCTTATATTATTACATTATAAATGATACAATGGATCAAATCCCCAATTTATCAAATTTTTATCACAATATACATACATGATACCCATTTTTATTTTGAGATTAGAAAAAAAAATAAAACATATTAAACTATTATTAAATAAATCCTTAAAAAGTCATTCGATTAGATCTTCTTCATATCCATGTGAGAGAAAAAATAAGGGTGAACTCAAATGATTAGTAAGTGTAATGTATAACATTGTAGACCCCGGAAAACGCGTCCCCAAAATTTTACAAATGCTTCCATACATGATCCATGATCGTAGTCCATTTCGCAAGCTTCGATTTGGTAGGTTGTAGGGCCCGAACGGAGTTACGGATTAGGAGCTATGGATGTTTGAAGTTGGGCTGGAAATCTGGTTCGCGAAGCCCATTCGCGAAGCCCCCTCCGTGATCGCGGAGCGCCGCCGCGAAGTAATGAGGCGAGAGGCTCTGCGAACCCGTTGGATGTTCGCGATGCGCCATGAAGACCCCTCGCGAAGAACCGATGTGAAGCTCCCGAGCATCGCGGTCCCGCGAAGCTCCGGAGGCGGTAACTCTCCGCGAATGCATTTGACGTTCGTGAGCCCGCCGCGAAGCTCCGGAGGCGGTAACTCTCCGCAAATGCATTTGACATTCGCGAACGCGCCGCGAAGCTCCTGAGGCGGCGCGGACGTTCTGCTTCGCGGTGCCCCTTCCTATAAATACCCAGCTCACCCCCCTTCTCAAAAAAGGACGGCCACGGCCACTTCGCCCCTTGGGCGGCCGAGCGGAGCTCCGCATTACGGCTCCGCGAAGCCATGCTCCGTGAGCAGCTTCCTTCGCGTTGCTGCTCCGCGAGAGCAAGCTCTGCGAGAGCCCTTTGCTCCGCGATCCCATGCTCCGCGATGCTGCTCCGCGAGAACTTTGCTCCGTGAGACACCTTCGCTCTGCGAAGCTACTTCGCGAGACCTTTGCTCCGCGAATCTACTTCGCGAGAACTTTGCTCCTCAAGAGACTATTGCTCCGCGAGGCCATGCTTCGCGAAGCTTCTTCGCGAAGACCTATCCTTCGCGAGGATCCCACCATCACAGACCCCCATGAAAAATGGAGAGTCGCACCGCGAACTTTTCAGGCCTGGATGCTGGGATTTTTCCATTGCACCCTTATGCGCTCCCACCATCAACCTATGGAATTCCATGATTTGATACACTCCTCCACACACCATGAAACACCTTGAGTTGAGGTATTCCTATTCGTTTGTTTCCTATGTCGTGAGTTGAGGTTCTCATCATCAATTCCCCGAGTACCTTGAGTCGAACCATTCCTCAGGCAACTCCTCCAAACCCAATCACTTGGCTCCTATGCCAGGTTCAACCAGAAAGGGTCTCCCTTGCGTAAGTCCCAACACCAACCATTTCTAGGCACCTTCTGCCTAATAGTCCTACCTACAAGACTCTAAACTGTAGTAATCCCTATGTTCCTAACGTAGGATGCCTCTCGCCCTATACGAGAGATGCCTTATGCTCCTAGCATGAGATGGCAATAGTCCTACCTACAAGACTCTAAACTGTAGTAATCCTTATGTGCCAAACATAGGATGCCTCTCACCCTATACGAGAGATACCTTATGCTCCTAGCATGAGATGCCAATAGTCCTACCTACATGACTCTAAACTGTAGCATTATCCCTATCTAAAAAATGATAGGATGCCTCTTGCCCTAAACGAGAGATGCCTTATGCTGCTAGCATAAGATGCCTAATGCCATGTTTACAGTGGCATAGTTTCAAGAGCGTTGGAATCCGTTCAAACATTCCAGCACTCCGCCCCACGCTTTGCGTGTCCTTCATTCGGATCTGCATCCATTTCCAAAGTCTGAAGGGACCCCCTAACAGTATGGACAGCAGACCCATGGTCCCCCTGCTGTCCTGGGCCAACGCCCCAAAAGGCTTCGGGTGACACTTTGAGGTCCTGTGTTTCGAATACGGTCAGCAGTCGACCCCTCATTTGTTTGTCCCCATTTTAGGCTAACGCGATAGGATGCTGTGTTGCGAACATGGTCAGCAGTTATCCTCTATCGCCATGCCACTCTCATCGCATTCCAAATGTCAGGCATGTGATTCACACTTTTCATGTCCCTTTGTTTGGGCTGATTCCAACGCCCTTGGCGTTATCCCGCTTGTGCAGTTGCGCATAGGCACATACCTCAACCCACCAGTGAGTTGGGATACCCTCATGGACAGACATGAGGAAGACATTACGGGCAGCTTCCTAGCGTAAGCCCCATTCACCGTTGCCACTCCTTAGTGGCACCCGGGCAGCTTCCTAGCATAAGCCCCATTCACCGGTGCCGCTCCATTGCAGCACCCGGGCAGCTTCTTGCACAAGCCTTGTTCACCAGTGCCGCTCCATAGCGGCACCCAGGCAGCTTCTTGCACAAGCCCCATTCACCAGTGCCGCTCCATAGCGGCACCCTGGCAGCTTCCTAGCATAAGCCCCATTCACCAGTGCCGCTCCATAGCGGCACCCGAGCAGCTTCTTGCACAATCCCCATTCACCAGTGTCGCTCCATAGCGGCACCCGGGCAGCTTCTTGCACAAGCCCCATTCACCAGTGTCGCTCCATAGCGGCACCCGGGCAGCTTCTTGCACAAGCCCCGTTCACCTGTGCCGCTCCATAGAGGCCCCCGGGCAGCTTCTTGCACAAGCCCCATTCACCAATGCCGCTCCATAGCAGCACCCGGGCAGCTTCCTAGCATAATCCCCATTCACTAGTGCCACTCCTTAGTGGCACCCGGGAAGCTTCCTAGCATAAGCCCCATTCACCAGTGCCACTCCTTAGTGGCACCCGGGCAGCTTCCTAGCATAATCCCCATTCACCAGTGCCACTCCTTAGTGGCACCCGGGCAGCTTCCTAGCGTAAGCCCCATTCACCAGTGCCACTCCTTAGTGGCACCCGGGCAGCTTCCTAGCATAAGCCCCATTCACCGTTGCCACTCCTTAGTGGCACCCGGGCATCCTTCTTGCACAAGCCCCATTCACCAGTGCCGCTCCATAGCGGCACCCGGGCAGCATCTTGCACAAGCCCCATTCACCAGTGCCGCTCCATAGCGGCACCCGGGCAGCTTCCTAGCATAAGCCCCATTCACCAGTGCCGCTCCATAGCGGCACCCGGGCAGCTTCTTGCACAAGCCCCATTCACCAGTGCCGCTCCATAGCGGCACCCGGGCAGCTTTCTAGCGTAAGCACCATTCACTAGTGCCACTCCTTAGTGGCACCCGGGCAGCTTCCTAGCATAAGCCCCATTCACCAGTGCCGCTCCATAGCGGCACCCAGGCAGCTTCCTAGCGTAATCCCCATTCACCATTGCCGCTCCATAGCGGTACCCGGGCAGTTTCCTAGCGTTAGCCCCATTCACCAGTGCCACTCCTTAGTGGCACCCGGGCAGCTTCCTAAGGTAAGCCCCATTCACCAGTGCCACTACTTAGTGGCACCCGGGTAGCTTCCTAGCATAAGCCCCATTCACCTGTGCCACTCCTTAGTGGCACCCGGGCAGCTTCCTAGCATAAGCCCCATTCACCAGTGCCGCTCCATAGCGGCACCCGGGCAGCTTCCTAGAATAAGCCCCATTCACCAGTGCCACTCCTTAGTGGCCCCCGGGCAGCTTCCTAGCGTAAGCCCCATTCACCAGTGCCACTCCTTAGTGGCACCCGGGCATCTTCCTAGCATAATCCCCATTCTCCAGTGCCACTCCTTAGTGGCACTCGGGCAACTTCCTAGCGTATGCCCCATTCACCAGTGCCGCTTCATAGCGGCACCCGGGCAGCTTCCTAGCATAAGCCCCGTTGACCAGTTTCGCTCCATAGCGGCACCCAGGCAACTTCCTAGCGTAAGCCCCATTCACCGTTGCCGCTCCATAGCGGTACCCGGGCAGCTTCCTAGCGTAAGCCACATTCACCAGTGCCACTCCATAGTGGCACCCGGGCTGCTTCCTAGCATAGGCCCCATTCACGAGTGACACTCCTTAGTGGCACCCGGGAAGCTTCCTAGCATACGCCCCATTCACCAGTGCCACTCCTTAGTGGCACCCGGGCAGCTTCCTAGCATAAGCCCCATTCACCAGTGCCACTCCTTAGGGGCACCCGGGCAGCTTGCTAGCGTAAGCCCCATTCACCAGTGTCGCTCCATAGCGGCACCCGGGCAGCTTCCTAGCATAAGCCCCATTCACCAGTGCCGCTCCATTGCGGCACCCAGGCAGCTTCCTAGCGTAAGCCCCATTCACCGTTGCCGCTCCATAGTGGCACTCGGGCAGCTTCCTAGCATAAGCCCCATTCACCAGTGCCAGTCCTTAGTGGCACCCGAGCAGCTTCCTAGCATAAGCCCCATTCACCAGTGCCACTCCTTAGTGGCACCCGGGCAGCTTCCTAGCGTAAGCCCCATTCACCAGTGCCGCTCCATAGCGGCACCCGGGCAGCTTCCTATCATAAGCCCCATTCACCAGTGCCGCTCCATAGCTGCACCCAGGCAGCTTCCTAGCTTAAGCCCCATTCACCGTTGCCACTCCTTAGTGGCACCCGGGCAGCTTCCTAGCATAAGCCCCATTCACCAGTGCCGCTCCATAGCGGCACCTGGGCAGCCTTCTAGCATAATCCCCATTCACCAGTGCCGCTCCATAGCGGCACACGGGAAGCTTCCTAGCGTAAGCCCCTTTCACCAGTGCCGCTCCATAGCGGCACCCGGGCAGCTTCCCAGCGTAAGCCCCATTCACCAGTGCTACTCCATAGCGGCACCTAGGCAGCTTCCTAGCGTAAGCCCCATTCACCGTTTCCGCTCCTTTTCAGCGGTAAGCCGTTGACATCCCTATGCAGCGGTAAGCCGTTCACACCCAATCCAGCGGTAAGCCGTTGAAACCAACCAATTGGCGGTAAGCCGTCATCAGAAGAACTACGTGGTCTTTTATCCATGTCAAGGAATGGTACGTAGGAAGCCTCCATGAGGTTCAATCCCACCCGTCGTTTTTTCACGTCAGGGTTCACTATCGTCCCTCATGACGTTAAACTATATTCTCCGAACTACAAGGACTTTGATCCATGTCAAGGCATGGTATGTAGGAAGACTCTTTGAGGTTCAAGCCCAACCATCGTTTCTTCATGTCGAGTCCCATTTCCGTCCAGCATGACGTTAAACTGCATCCCGGTTCAACGGCAAGCCGTTGTGACTCATCTGAACTATGAGGACTTTGATTCCCTGCCACGGGGATACGTAGGAAGCCTCTTCAAGGCTCAAGCCCAACATCACCGTCTCCCATTCGATGGTCCCATTTCACTCCCCCTCCACTTCATTCATCCATCAATCAACCATCCTGATTCTCACCCGGGCCACCACATCCCGGTGGGATCATGCCATCCACCTCCTTGCTACTCCTAGCAGCGCCTGGGCCGCTTTCCACGTGTAAGCCCCATCATATCTCTGGGTCGTTGTCCTCTGTGTACACCCCGATTCATCACCCTTTTCCCCTATAGGGAGTGCACCACCTTGGATCCGTCCTCATTGGACGTTCTGATCACCCTCATTTTGTCTTCGCAAGACGTTAAACTCGCGGCCTACCTCGTGATAAACATGAGATGCCTGAGGAAAACCTCGGATGGAACGCCTTTGGTGTAACCATCTCTGCTAGACATTAATCTTGCAACATTCCCTTTGTTAAACACGGGAACCTGATGAAAACCTCAGATACATGCCTCGGGTTCTGCACCCTTGAGATGCCCTCTTATGAGGAAGAATACAGGTTCCCCTATGTCCGCGCACGCAGAGATGCCCCGACATGCCTGATGTTGTCATCTACTCCGACCGAAGGTCGCTACCATGTCAAGACACTATGGAAAGTATTGAAGGAATTAGTGTAATTAACCGGCGTCCATGACAATATGGCACCAGGAATGAGATTCACGAACAACGTATTAAATCTATGAGGGAGACCCGGACTATGTGATGAGTTCTGAGGAGGAATCCACAGAAGGAAGAACTGACATCCCATCATCCCGTTTCGATCAAGGAGCAGACGTACCTGAACATGGAACGAATGTCGCCCGCCTTTGGAAAGCGGGAATGCGGGGCCACAGCTGCGCGTCCTCCACAGACGGATGCGCGCACCCCGGCGAAAGCGTCAGAAACCAACTTATATTATCCTGAATAAATAAGAATAATCTATAAGGAAAGGTAACTATCTAAAGACAAATTCCTTTTAAATAAAATTACAATCATGATAATATAAGGCATAATCAATTTGATAAGGTAAGTATCTAAAAATTGAATCCATTTAATAAATAACTATGAAGTAAATTAATCTAGTGAAAATATCATCATGAAAATCATTGATAAAGATAATAATTGTATTTTAAAAGATTTAAATGATTAATTATTGTAGATCATGTATAGATAACATGATACCTATACCATGAAGATCAATCCTAATAATAGTTTAAATCTATTGGGTAAAAACCCAGCTGATTTGGACAACATCTTTGTCTCATGAGACCTATCAATGTAATGTGGGTTATCTATAACTGATCCTCGTATATAAATACATTTCTAAATCATTCATCACATATCAAATAATGAATTTAATTCCATATAATGTTCTTTATAAATAAATATATGTATTGAGTAAATGATACAGATTTATCAATTTTTTCCAAGTTAATAAAATAACATTAAAATTATATACAATATGTAAAAATTGTTAATAGTTCAATCAATGATAATATCCATCATTGAATAATTTAGATAGTTTTTAAAAACTTAATTTCTAATAAAAAATTATCACATGAAAGTTATTGTTTCATGGGAATGTTAATAATCACAAATAAAAGTGAGATTTTTCCAATAAATTTTACCAGTTACTAAGATTCAAGTCAATCCCCATGGGATGAAATGATTCAAAGTGAAAATTAAAACACAATGGAGTATGAAATAATTGTGTTATAACATGAAAAACGGTTAATATATTCACCATATAAAAGTTAATTGGTTTATAGTAAAACTTTTGTCTTAATGGAATGTATATTGAACTTGAACCCCCTACCCGATGATTCATTTTTTTAACATAATTTGTCCTATGGTATCATGGTTTTAAACATGTAATTAACATACAATAGAAACATATTAATATTTATAATTTCACATATTTTCCATTAATAACATGTTATCAATCGTTCATTAATATTATTTATTATTTTCACTTTTTCATGTGTTATTTTAATTTTTTTTCTTTCATTCATTGTCATGAAAAATAAGGTTCTTATGAATATTATATAGTTCTATAATCTAAAAAATAATATTCATGAAATAAGTTTAATATTTATTCAACAATTATACATCTAATACCAGTCTTTAATGATGGTTTTGAGGAATAAAGTATGTTATGATCCCGGAGACATTAGATCGTACATATGTACGAGTAACATTTTCATTTTTCAATGATAATTATGGAAACTAGGTAAGTAAATTTTAAAATAATATAATGATCATATTATTAAATTAAATACACTCAGACTTATCATTCATGTGTTGTGGTGAAGAAAAAAAAGGCACATCGCTTCATGAAAGTGATAGTACCCATGTACACAAATGATGTTATCATATATAAGTGAGTAAATATGTAAGAAATAAAATAGTGTATTATATTTTTAAAAATTATAATTAATTAGGGAATTTTATTATTATTCATTTTAAATGACATATAATAATTAAATTTATTCTTATCACTATCCATATAAAGATTTAGTCAATGATAAACTGCATCGCTTCGCGATGTAGTACCCTTCCTAACACATGAGTGACATTATCATATCCCATAAATAACATAAAGTAATAAGGCATATATGATATATGACTCTATAGGTATAAATATGTTATAAATAACAAATATATTCATTATATATATTATAATACACAACCATGATAGGTGGTAATGTAAAATTAAATGACATCAGTTCGTGAGACGATAGTCTTCCGTAAAAATGAATGATGATTTTGTTCACCATTTGATAGAATTGGGGATGGTTATAGGAAATACATAAAAATGTAATTTTATGGAATATAATAATGTTATTATATCCTAAATATTTAATAATAATTTATGGAGGTTGAGAATGAAATAAAATAAAAATACTCCTCGAAGAACATAACCTCTTCTTCATGTAACTACTCTATATTTTCACTAAAATCCTTCCAAGGTTAGATTTATGCATAAACTAAGTCATATAAGATGATGGGATATAAGATGGGAAGTGATTTCTTATGTTATTGGATGTTGAAAAATTGATTTATTATGTGAATAAGATAGGATATGGGTGGCCTTTTATTTGTTATGTGAGTGGAACAATTGTAATTTATGAATTAAAAAACAAGTACCAATTTTGTTCACATAAAGGAAGGGTAAGATATGATTATACAAAAACAAATTACATATTATAGGTTATATATATTTCTTTAATATAGTTTTCATACATGTGTTTAGGTCATTTTAAACCATATAATTTATGTTCAAACCCCAAAAATTAATTTTTACCTTAATTGTGGAAAACAATTTCTACTTTTTTAACTATTCATTTTGGAAAAAAATTAAGTTGAACATCAAATATATTATGAATTGGGATCATTATAAATATGTAATTCATTTTTAAAAATTACAATCACATAAGTGTATAATTTTAATTTAATATTTATCAAACAAACAAGATGAGAAAATGAGTTATGAAAGTGAAATGTTTTCAAATGTTTATAGATTTTTATTTTAAAATTATAATTTAAAATTTATAAAATTATATATATAAGATTAACTTAAATAAATTAAAATAATTTTAATTTCAAACCAATTATAAATATATTTTATCATTATAAATTATTTACATGAAATATGAATTTTCAATTACAATCCGGTATTTTTTATTATTCATCAAAAATAAAACATTTTAACGAAATATAAAAAAATAACCCTATGATAAATTTGATGTTATTATTTAAAAAATGAAGTTAATTTTATTAAATACATTTTTCTAAAATTTTT
Source organism: Viscum album (assembly GCA_963277665.1). Classification (NCBI taxonomy): domain Eukaryota; kingdom Viridiplantae; phylum Streptophyta; class Magnoliopsida; order Santalales; family Viscaceae; genus Viscum; species Viscum album. Next base: position 46,287 of record CAUJRU010001341.1, on the reverse strand, counting down.
ATAATTACTTTTCAATTATATTTTCTAAGAGAGACTAATCATCCTTTAAAAAAAGTTTTTTGGAAGACATTTTTCTATCTTTTAAATCCTTATTATTTTATTTATAATCAATAGATGACCATTAAATTTATTTTATAAATGTGTAAATAAAATAATTTTCTTATATAGTTATTACTATTCATACTCATTTATGTAATGGTTAGGTTATAACAATATACCATATTATATTTCATTTGGACTTGGGATTGTGTGTTTCAAAATCTACCAAAGAGCTTAAACTTCATGAAATATATTTCGTGGGATGTGTATGCTCGGTTATTAATTTCACACAATCTATTGAATAAAATTTTTGTTATTTTATAATTTCAATGATTGAAATGAATGTAATTTTTGGTGATTGGATACAGATATCTCCTCGATGCATCAACATGTCTAATGAGAAAAAACTGGTGGCCACATTAGATGGGCATTTTGTTTATAGCTATCTAGTTAACAAGAATGATTTATTGGAGGATAGTTTTTTATGCTAATATTACTAATAAATTAGCTAAGGCATTTATGGAATGTACATTAACGCCTGAATTTATACAAATTATTAATTAAGATTTTAGTTTCCTTTATCAATGTGATATTTTAATGATATTATCGATGGATGTACATTGAACTCGGGATGTCGATTAAATTATTTTTTTTATTTTTCACTCTTCTGTATTGATTATCAGTTATTTACTCTTGATAGTTTTAACTATAAATAACTATAACTATGTATTTGATCTCACCCATGGTTCCCTCCCCAGATATTAAGAATGAATATTTTAATGATTTCAACAGATGAAAGAATATTTTTAATTCGATGTTTTTATGTCTAATTTAATAGGGTATCAAGTATGTATATAGTATTCCCAATATTCATAAGATGATCAATCCATCATGGTGTGGTCACTTATATCTTGTAAAATTTTAATTAGTAATCACATGACTTTTGTGACCGGGGTCAAGTTCACAATAGTTAGTATTAGAGGAAGTTTAGTAGGACCCTTGGGAATTATATTTTATAATAACATATCTTACATTGGAGTTATGATAGTACAATAGTGTATTGGAGATCATTTTAATTATTTTTATTCCATGTATACTCAGGATGAAAATTGGCTAGCCCGATGAGTTTCGTTGATAAGGGATGGATCCTATATGAAGGAAGGGAATCAACAACTGTGGTCAATATAGGGATTACCATGATCGTTTTCTTATTGAATTTGTTAATGATATCATAAAATACACTAAGTATTATGTGGAAAATATGAATCACCTAAAAATCATTCCTGGATATTTTGTAGTAAAATGAGTTATATGATAAATTTTTTAAGTGAGAATGTTAATTTTAGGATGTTTCTTTTTTTGGAAATATTTTTCCCATGGATGTAATATCTATTATTTTTTCAAACACAAAAGGAAATAAAAAAATACTCATCTTTGATGAATTAAACTTATAAGGATTTTAATTTTACTTTAATTTGGATAATAAAATTAATATATAATTATGTTAAGATGGTATTTATCAGTGGTAGTTTGGTGTATTTATTAATATAAACCATCCAAGAATACTTATAATAATAATTACATGTATATAAAATTATGAAAATGTGTATTTTAGAATCATATTTTGAATTGTGTCATTCACTTCGGAAAGTGAATTATATGAATAATGTGATATTTTTAGAGATATTTATTGAATAATGTCTATATTAACATTAAAGTTTTTTTTAAAAAATATTAGGTGACACTATGTGATTTTTAATTCATGTTATTTTAGTTTATTTGGGAACAAATTATCTGAGGAATTTACATATTTGAGTATGATACTTTGTATGTGATTAAAGTTCACAAAAAATGTGTTTATTATGGAAGAATATGTGATAAATCCTTTTTTATTTTTAGGTTTAAATTTCATAAATAATATTTGAGGAGTTTTGAATTGGCCTATGTTTAATAAAAATATTTTTTGATTAATTTTTATAATGGTTTTTTCATATTGGTAATTATCGATCTTGAGCTAACAATTTCAGTTTTTGATAGGAGGAATAAATTTGCATCATTTTTTTGATCCTATAGTTGAATAAATTTTTATTTTAGTGTTTCAGACATGGAAAATTATTCATAATCATAATGATGTATATAAAAATATTAAATGGTCTAAAAAATATTATACTAAATGATGTATTTAAATTTTATCATAATTCGAATATGAATAGAAACTAAATTTCTAAAACTCGATCAAATGGAAATTAAATCTCACAACTCTTATATAAAATACAACAATAATATAAGAAGATAAAATTTCATTATTTAATTTTCATGTATTATTATTATATTGTTATATTAATAATAAGTTTAATTTTATAATAAATAAAAATTTATGTTCATGATAAAACCGATTTCTAATTTTTTTACTATGTTATAACATTTACACATTAGAAAAGAAGAATAAAAATTTTTAGGGTATACATTATATATGGAGGTTAGAATGTAGTAACCTAAGATTTTATTTTATGTTATCCATTTAAACAAAGAATTATGTTTGATATCTTTCACCATAAAAAACCATGATCATGAAAGAATCATGATGAAATATTATTTAAATATAACTCATATAACCTAGCCGTTGGGTTGGAGATTATGAATAGAAATAAGAAAATTATGAAATATTTGTAGAAATAAATTTTCTAATTAAAATAAATAATTCAATAAATAAATTCAAAATTCATCTAATTTCGTTTACAAGGAAAATAATAGGTATACATTTCTTTTCATATTTAATTTTATTTTTCTTCAGAAATTGTTTTTATTTATTTTTTGTAGATATTTTAATTTGTTTATATGAATTTTATAAAGATAATTAAAAAAGGATATTAATTGTTATATAATCTTTTAAAAATATTCTTAGGATTATTTTTTTATATTTTTATAAAAGGGATAATTTTTGATTGAATAGTGAAAAAATAATGATTTTTTTAAAACTGACTTTTATTTTCCTTAAATTATGTAACATAAAATATCCATTATATATTTAATTTTATATTAAACTATGATAAATACCATTTAATTTTAATTAATATATTAAATTAAATATGAATAAATCTTTTCCATGATTTTTCCATAAGTTTATTTTTTGTCATAAAACACATTTGTCTACAAATGTTTTTTCATTGCATTTACTGAATTTTTATTAAATTAATTTATGATACTTATATAAAAGTAATATTTATTAATTTATATCATAATTATAATTATGAGGTTCAAATTTTGTAAATAGTTTCATATTATATTTAGTCAATATTAGTAATTAAAATGGTAAATATTTGTCACAATAGTATGGTTAAAATTGGGTAAACATTTTAAAACTATGAGATAAGGCCTAAAAATAACCATAAAACTTGTATTTGTTTTATTTGATGTTTTTTTTAATATAAGACTATAATATTTGAAAATAAGACAATATATTTACACATGTTTCAATTCCCCATTTCCTGAAGCCTAGAGCCGATGCCTTATTTTTTTACATTATCAAGATTAGAAGAAAACAAATCCAGAAAGAACAAATACTTTAGCAGTTTTTGAAAACCAAAATAAAAAAATGATACGCATAATATATTTTAAAATAAAAATAAAACATATTACATAACAAATATTAATAAACAATATCTTTGAAGAACATTCAAATAAATCATCTTCAGATTATGGGTAACGAAAATAATAAAAGGGTGAGATCCAATAATCCATAAGTGTACCTCAAAAATGAAATAAATAAATGAGCATATTAAAAATTGAGGTTAAATAACTGAGAACACCTTCCATTTATACAACTGGAATAGAGAAAAATCAGTATGGTAATGTATATAACCTAAATACATACTCTTTAATCAATAAAATAAGAATGATATACATCCATATATAATGTAAAATAAAAATATCATAGATTAATAATAACTGAATCTGAATGAAAAAAATACATAATTATTTTACACCATGTTTCCTATGTACATAACACCTTTATCGTGAAGACCTTTCATACGACGTTTTAGCATATTATGTAGAAACTCGTCAAATTTGGCCATCTGATTTGTCCCACTAGAATGATGATGCATTAATAGGACATCTATAGATGTTCCTCAACCATGTCTTACCTATCCCAAAAATTCCTCACATATTTGGAAATATTTTTATTTCAATAAAAATATACCATATCAAATATCCATATTGAGTTAAAGATACAGATTTACCATGATTTATCTATTTAATCAAATAACTATCAAATGGACACTATATTTAAAAATGGTACATGTTTTAATAATAAATTTTACCCAACACATAAGAATATGAATATCAAAAAACTTATTTCCACTGTAAAATTATCATGAAGATGTTACTTTTTGAAGATAAATATTACAATCACAATATATAGTGAGATTTCAAAGATAACATTTACCACTGAGTAATTTTTTAGAAAAAAACTAATTTGATGATATATTTTAAAGTAAATATTTCAATAGAAATAATATAGATGGTTTAATTATATAACACATAAAAATGGGTAGTAGATACACCACAAAAAATAATTATGTGGTGAATATAACATTTTTCTCTCAAATGTAAAAAGTAAGATTACAATCCTGTACCTTATCCGTTTTTTTTACTGTAACCTCATTTATAGTTGTCTAAAACCTTCTAATTGCTTTTAATATAACCATAATAATATTTATGATTTAATAAATTATCTATTTATATTAAAATGTTACCCTTTTGTTAGTAATCATTAATTATTTTCAATATTTCGTGTGTTAATCGCCTAGTTTCTCGAGTATATTTTGACATTTTTGTTACTATTACATATATAATGATGTAATATTCCCCATAATTTAAAACATGATTTAAATATATAATATATTAAGTATTTATATATTTATTATAAACCATAAAATTTTTTTATTAGAAATGAAATGCACTATTAATGGAGAAAGTAGGCCTTACGTACGAATGAACGCATCATTCATTTTTTCCATATTAATATAATTAAAATTAAATGATATATTTATATTGTACAATTATATTATCATATATATATGTGTTTTTTATTTACAATATCTTTATTAAAAACAAACTTTATATTTCCCATTATAGTGTCAACGAATCACATCGCTTTGAAGAGGTGGTCGTCCATTCTTCTAAAAACGATGAAATCGTATTGAAACAAAATGAAGAGAATAAGGATTTGAATTATTTAAAAATTAATCAAGAATTAAGATTTATTATATATCTTATATATCATATTAAAAACATTGTATCTATCATAATTTCAAACCATGAGAGGTGGTAAAGGAAAAATGAATAACAGCGTTTCACAAGGAAGTAGTTTTCCGTACATGGATGGTATGTATGTTACCCCTTTGATGGATGTGTGTGTTGGTTCATGTAGAAAACATAAAATAACAACAAAACTTTATATATTTTATATTTTTTTTATGATATAATAATTTAATAATAATAAATTAATGGGTCGGAAAATAATGGAAACATAACTATATATTGTATAATGTTACCTCTAAATATGGCAAATGCTTTTGGTTTATACAAAAAGACAAAACTGGATTTATTTCATTCCAATGTGAGGATAACATGATGAGAGAATAGATATTTGGAGATTAATTTATATGTTTTTGGGTGTTCTAAAAGGAATGATAGGTGTGATTTTGTTATAGGGGTTAAGGCCTTTTTATAATGGAGGAGTGACAATCTTGTAAATTTTTTAAAATAGAATTATAGAAAAATTTGTCATTTGAAGTGGCTAAAATAATAGTCCAAATATGATAAAAGAATTACAGGGTGTAAATATTGTTATAAAATTTCATTTGGACATGTTTCTAGGTCCTTATGGGCCTCAATCTTACAGTTTATTCCTTTATTAAACTAATTTTTTTAATCAATGTAATTAATTTTAATCACTTTCACTAATATTTTTTGTCATAAAATAATTTTAACATATTATAAATAAATAAATTATTTTGATTATAAATATTTAATACTATTTTCTAAATTTATGTTACATTTTAATTTAAAATTAATCCCACTAATGAGAAGACAAAGTGAGTTTTCAAGGTAAAAACATTAAAAAGATAGCTACGTTTTTATATCCAATTTTAATGTGAGATTGATTTTGATGACATAAAATGGTTTGAAATGTATAAAATTTATCTAATAAATATTTTAAACCAAACAAAATTACAATTTAACCATATAAATATATTAGATTAAGTAGTGGTTTGGACTTTAAATTAAATTTTTTCACTACACATCAAAAAATGAAGCTTCATAGAAAAATATAAAAAATCAACCTAACCTAATATTGTTGTTTTAAATTAAAAACTAAGTATATTTTGACATATTAAATTTATAAAATCAACAATATCCATATTTAATTTAGGGGTGCCACTAAATTTGTTAAAAGTATCTTTGTAAAAATATAGAATTTTTTGGTAATATTGGATTTGTTCCTATATTATGCTCATAAATTATATTGAATGAATGTCTGAATATTTTTTAAATATAATATAAACATATTAAATTAATATCATTCAATAATTTCAATTAATTTAATATTTTTCTATTAAAAAAACTTTGTGATCATAAAAATTGTCTGTATAAAACCATTCCATTTATATTTAATTGGTAATTATATTAATATGTAATTAATATGTATCAAATGATATCAACCATATATTTTCATAAGTCTGGTATTGATAATAATGACAATTAATTTGGTTTCTAGTTAATATATTGTGGACCTCACCTGTTTTGATAATACCAATTATGCTTTCATATACTTTGATAATCTTAATCTAATGATTTCCTATATATTAATTTTTTCAATCTGTGATCAAGATGATAATATTATTAAAATAATCCCTAAGATATGTTAATCTTGGTTATCCATGTTTATATGAGTTATGAAGTTCTTCAAACCCATTCGAATAATTTTTTCATAAGAAAGACAAGTGTTAAGCCACTAATCTGGGTATTGCTACTAATATAGAGCTACCGGTACTCGGTCTACTGATACATAGTCTACCGATAGACAGAGTCACCACTAAGTATTTTTACCAACATATTTAGTTTACTGATACAGAACATACCAGAGCTACCGATAGACAGAAGTCTACCGATTGAACCAGTTCATAGATAGTCACCGATACAAGTATAGTCAACGATATATCGAGCTACCGATAGAAGTTTGCTGATAGTGTAAGTCCACCGAAACACCAGAGTTAACGGTAAGAAGAAAAAAAGGCTTCTGATAACAAGAGCTACCTATGTGCATGTCTGTAACGCCCCGACCCCAGCTACCCAGAGTCGGTGCATTACTTCGTAACATTGGCATGATCACAAAAGATCGAGTCTCGAAAGACTGATTAGTTTAGTAGCCTTGGAAACACTAGATACATTCATAAATGTTACATTACATCATAAAGTGAAAAACTAATAACAAAGTCTTCATAGTCCACACTCATATCCTCTTCTGACTATCCCTGCAGGTCATTCATAAAATACTTCTTCACATCCTGGAAAATATTAAAACATTGAAAGGGGTGAGCTCAGATGCTCAGTAAGAATAACAATATTGCGGAAGCTTTCATAAATAAACATTAACATTTAAGGCAATGTATAACTAAAACCAAAGCCTTTTTAAACTTGAATATCAACATAATATGGCAAAAGTAAAATGAGATAATTCCATTTACTTACTCACATGGATATTCTACTAGTCGAATAATCACATGCAATATCAATAACCACTTTCATAATCATGGAATGCATAATGCCAGACATTCTGAAACATTTTGTCAAGGCCTCGACCAAGATGTCTAAAATGATTAAGGCCTCGTCCAAAACCATAAATCAAATTGGGAAAGGGCCTCGGCCAATTCCACGTCTAGTTGTCTCATGAGACCTACCGATGCATCGAGGAGCTATAGCGGGCTCCACCCGTCACTTATTAAGTCCAATGCATTCCTCATATGAATAGGTTTAGACATATCATAAACCATAACATAATAGTCTCACATAAAACGTGCATAAAGGAAACATAACATTTCCACATTTCAATCACAAGATATCAATACAACACATTGATATAATAAAAATTCTTTCAAAACCATTTTCAATACCAAAATAAAAGAAAAGTATAACATGGTATTTATTTTTCATTAAAAAAAGGTATGGCTTGTAGAGGAAGCCGAAACTCAAATAGTGGTCACGGCGGCGGAGAAGTCGTTGTCACCGCATACGTACGACAAAAACATTCCCTTTTGTCGTTTAGTAAACGCTTCGTATAAAAAAGATTCCTTTTGAATATATGTAAAAGTCAAAGGGTTTTATACACCGTATAAAAGAAATTTGTGTATAAAACCAAATATGCCTCAAGGAAATGAGATTGAGATGAAGTCCTTAAAAAGATCATTTTTTTAAAATAAAATAGATATATTATGTGTATTCACTATAGGTACACATAAAGAAAGTAAAAATACAAAATAAGACATAATAATATCATGACATAATTTGAAAGTAGGAGATTAACCCAAAGAATGGAAGTTGGGTTAAGAAGTTCCCTTACCTCGTGTCTGACTTGACTCAACCGTTATTTAACCTCTTGAATAATAAACTAGAGTTAATATATACCTTATTAAGAACCATTTTCAATTTCATTATCCTTTTTATATCACTTATTACAATGATATGAACATTATGTAATTATTTACGTTAATAACGGTCGATTTGTCGATCTTTGGTACTTGAGTCAACAATAAACTTCTTATAATTACAAGTTGTTTATGTGGTAGAATATCCATTATCTACAGAATTATATTCATGATCTAGATGTCATATATATCATATATATCCAGTATATACATTCATTTATAACATTACGTAACATTTAGAGGTAAGAAATGAAATGCACCGTTCTGGGAGACGGTAAGCTGTACGTACGCATGAACGCTACTTTCATTTCTATTTCATATTTAATGGAATGAAATCATAATGATATAAATGTATAATATAATTCCAGTATAATATAGTGTATAATACCATTTACTCCATCCTTTATATATCCCACATATGGCATTAACGATTCAAATCACTTTGAGGGGGCGGTAGTCCGCACTTCCTAAAATGAAATTATCGCGTTTACCCATAATGGAAATCATAAATTATACCATAAATGAGAAATAAAGAAGCATAAGTAAAAAATAAACATATTATATATCATATATAAATATAGTTACATCTTAATGGCCACCTTTGAAGGTGTTATATGAGTGTTGAACAATCATCATTTCGTGAGGCAGAAATTCACCATCCACAGAAACCGTATGTTCTTTAACCATTAGATGTAGGTGTGTGTAAGTGTAGCTCGAATACTTCTTATAACAACATCCTAGTATATTTAGGATACTGATTTTGTTACAAAAGAAATGAATAAAAAGAGTTTATGGGGTTGGAGAAGAAAAATAAAACAAAATAACATAAGAGAAGACATTACCTTTAAATCGGGTAACTCTTTTGATTGGAGCCAAAGGCTTCCTTGGGAAGAGTTATTCCCAAAGTGAGGCTTCTAGGAGTAAGAGGGGGAAGTTGGGAGAGTATTTGGGTAGATATTGGCCGAGCCAAATGGCTTGAAAGTGTGAATGAGGTGGTAGAGGTGGGGGCCTTTTATAAGAGGAGAGGAGGGGCACTCTTGGAAATTAAGAAACTTTTACATTATTATACAATGCTTTTCGGATTCTAAAGGTCTCACACTTATATAATTCGTTGCTAAGGTGATAAGGGTTCGAAATCTACCCATCCAGTAGTCTTTGGACAAGTGTAAGCCTTGTATTGTACATTATCGTTTCATTTTATTAAAATCGTTAAATAATGAGGTCATCGCTGCATCATAATGATGTCATAAATAATTTAATTTATTTAATGTCTAAAAATTATAAAATAAATAATATGATGTAGGAAATCGTTTTATCTTTCCAATGACTATTTATGGTCAAAAATATGACTTGTATTACACCATGTAAAAATTGTTTTAGTAAAACATTTCATGTTTGTGTCATTTTTTTACTTTAACATTAAATAAAAGGTATTTATGTCATTTTCCAACTAAAGTGGCTCCATGGGGTCCCCAAGTTGACCCATGGATTGTCTTGGTCGGAAATGACTCATCCAATAGTAGTATGACAAGTGTCAAGCTCATATCATATTATTAAAACATTATTTTTACCTTAAACTACACTAATTACCTCTAATCGCGATTAAGAACATAAAAGTTACTATTCACCAAAAAATTATTTTAATCTCATTGAACCACATTTTACTTCTTAATGACAACCATGTATGTCGTATTTTTGAAAATCAAATCACATAAGTCGTAATATTTCATTTAAACGAAAAATCAGTTATTTAACTACCACTTAGTGGTTTCACTATTCATCAAAAATTGAAGTTTTTCAGAACAATGCCAAAATTTCACCCTTAGCTATAATTGATTTTCCAAATTAAAAAATGATGTCTATTTTACAAAATTCCAAACATATAAGTTTCATTAATTAATTTTATAATTAATTCCCGCTGTCACAACAAATAGCGTGTTTTTAAGAAACAATTTATATCAAAAGATTGGCAATTGTTTATGTCCAATTTCAATGTTAAATAAATTCTAATAACCACCATTGGATAAAATGGTAAAAATATATTCTAATTATACTTTAAAACCACTAAATATTATAATTTATCACAATAAATTATTTTGATTAAAAAGGTTGTTTTAAGTATTTTTCACTATTCATAAAAAAATTGGAAGTTCTCAGAAAGTTACAAAAAATTCAACTTAGGATAATTTCGATATTAAAAATACAAAAATGAAGTCCATTTTGAAATATAAAATTTCTATAATTTTAAAATGTGGTTATTACTATTCATAACGGCTACTTTGATTAGTCGCGGTGTGTTAGAACTCGAACTTTCGTACAATGCAAGCTATTGCATTATTGAATGAGAAGCGTATCGTGGAAGCTCGGGGTGTTACATTCTCCCCTCCTTCAATAAATTGCGTCCTCTCAATTTGAAATCTTTCTTTGAAAATAAAAGGTTGAAAAGAGAAAATACCTTTGAGGAAAACCCACATTGGAAATAAGATTAATAAAATTTAGCCTTAATAAGAGGGAAAGGGAAATGAAAAAGTCACCACCCAATTATGATCTCGATTAGGAGAACATTGGTGGCAATTAGAGACATATAATTGGAGGAAAAACGTAAATATTTGTAGGAAGTGATTGAGGTCATCAATCACAATCAACTGTCAAATTGAGGGCCTCAAAGCCTTCAATCTATGTTGATTTAAAATATCATCAGTTCAACAAGACATAAGGTATTAGGATAACACGTTTTTTTGTTTTAATATCCCTTTAATAATGTTTAAGAATTAATTTATTCATTGAATAAGAGATAGATATATATATATTTATGCTTGACAATTAGAGTTTCAACCTTCAACTCATCTCTCACTCAAAAAGATAATAGAACTCAAAAATATTATACTTATCCTAATTGTATAAGGTTCCAAATGTTAACACATACCATTTAGATTAGTAAAATTATTTTGTAATAACCAGGGACTTCCTGTAGGCTAGTGGTAGGAAATAAAGGCCTGTCGCACCATGATTGTGGGTTCGATTCCTGCAGCTTTGTCCGACGCGACAGGTTATGCCCCACCCTGCAGGTTGTCCTTTTCCTAAAACTATAGTATTATAATATTCCAAAAATAATCTTCATAAATTTTTTAACCGTAAACAATACTATCCAAAGATCAACTTAATCCACTCCATCCTTTATAGTTATCCAAAATACCTCTGTCCAGAATTTCTCTAAAAGGTCTCTTAATTCCAAAATCAATTTATCAGATTCCCCAAACAAAGTAAAGTTTCTCTTATTGTCACATACTAAAAATATAATTACCTTCATCATATTAAAACCTTACTGAAATCAACAAGTACTTTAGTACAATCCTTATATATATATCACATTATTCTAATAACCAGAATATAATCCACGAGTCCAAAAGCACCATTACATTAGTTATTCTGCTTCAACTGTAGTAACAACATAAGATTGTCCTTGATCCCTTGGCCTTTTCTGAGGTACGTTTCCCTGACGCTTAGGACATTCATTTTCATAATGACCCATTTCTCTACAATTGTAGCATTCAACTTTGATAGCCTCTTTCTTTCCCTTGCAATCACGAGCCTGGTGACCCTTTTCTCCACATTTATAACAAACTCCCATTCCTTTTAGGCAAGTACCAGGGTGATTCTTCCCACAATTTTCACATAATGGAAAATCCTTATTTCCCTCTTTCCCTTTATCTGTCTCTTGTTCCACCGTTCTCTTCTTCTCTTGCTTTACTTTGTTGTCATAGGACTTAGTGAATTCCTTTTCTATCTTGATAGCACACGAGACAATATCTTCGTATGATGAGAAGGATTGTGATACTAAAGCTCGATGGAGAAATGGTTTTAACCCATCAAAGAAACGATCAATCTTACTCCTTGGGTTACGTATATAATCTGCAGCATACCTCGCTAACCTTGTAAAGTTGGCCTCATACATTGCGACATTCTCATCCTCCTTCTGCCTCAGACTCAGAAATTGTCTTTCCATATCTGCTCGATGGTCACGAGGAAAGTATTTTTCTATGAAAAGCTCTTTGAACTCCCTCCATTCCATATTCAATACGTCATCATCTTTGTTTGTGTTTCGATTCAGCGACCACCACTGATCGGCATCTCCAGTGAGGCGGTAAACTTCCATGACAACCTTCTCCCTTTCGCTACTCCCCAAGGCATGGAATATTTTCTCTAAGGAGTTTATCCATTGCTCAGCTACTAACGGATTTGTACCCCCATTAAATGTTGGTGGTTGTTGCCTCATGAAGCGGTCTAACATTGATCCACCACGTTTTGGATCAGGGTTATCCATACGAGTAAGGTTATTATTCATAACTTGAGTGAGTTGTCCCAGTATGGTAATAAGTTGATCAGCACCAGTTGTATATCCAGATCCACAATAATTATCTTGAGCAGGAGGGAAATCCCTACACGGAGTGCGTGCATTGATACGGTTTCCATTCCTTCCACTAGGCGCCATTTCTAAACAATGGCATAAACTAGATTAGTTTCTGAATCAAAATACATAATTCCATACTTGTAAAATACTTAACATAAATTGAACTATTTATGGATATAATCCATAATCATAAAAAGGTTTTATTTGAGGAAGTATAGACTCATAACCGTTCATAGTGGTTTGTAAAGAAAATGGGAATTATCCTAAGCATATCCCCTGGGAGTGTCGTAACCAAGAGTGCAGCAAGGCCCGTTGTCGTGCACCAGTTCCCGTTCGAGTCTAGCTCAAAGTGGTGTTTTCATGTTTTACCCCTAGGTACATCTGTGCCAGAGCTGCCTCTACCTGCTCGTATCCATACAGGGATGTATTGCTCGGAAAACTCACAAAATCTCTACAATAACAAAATTCTAGGAAGTTCTTCTATACTAATCCTCAAAGTCTATCTTTGGGCTATGTGCTCTAATCAGAGTTTATCTAAATCTAGCTTCCAAGGTTAGTACTAAACTGCCTATGATACCAACTGTAACGCCCCGACCCCAGCTACCCAGAGTCGGTGCATTACTTCGTAACATTGGCATGATCACAAAAGATCAAGTCTCAAAAGACCGATTAGTTTAGTAGACTTGGAAACACTCGATACATTCATAAATGTTACATTACATCATAAAGTGAAAAACTAATAACAAAGTCTTCATAGTCCACACTCATATCCTCTTCTGACTATCCCTGCAGGTCATTCATAAAATACTTCTTCACATCCTAGAAAATATTAAAACATTGAAAGGGGTGAGCTCAGATGCTCAGTAAGGATAACAATATTGCGGAAGCTTTGATAAATAAACATTAACATTTAAGGCAATCTATAACTAAAACAAAAGCATTTTTAAACTTGAACATCAACATAATATGGCAAAAGTAAAATGAGATAATGCCATTTACTTACTCACATGGATATTCTACTAGTCGAATAATCACATGCAATATCAATAACCACTTTCATAATGATGTAATGCATAATGCCAGACATTCTGAAACATTTTTTCAAGGCCTCGACCAAGACGTCTAAAATGATTAAGGCCTCGGCCAAAACCATAAATTAAATTGGGAAAGGGCCTCGGCCAATTCCACGTCTAGTTGTCTCATGAGACCTACCGATGCATCGAGGAGCTATAGCGGGCTCCACCCGTCACTTATTAAGTCCAATGCATTCCTCATATGAATAGGTTTTGACATATCATAAACCATAACATAATCGTATCACATAAAACATGCATAAAGGAAACATAACATTTCCACATTTCAATCACAAGATATCAATACAACACATTGATATAATAAAAATTCTTTCAAAACCATTTTCAATACCAAAATAAAAGAAAAGTATAACATGGTATTTATTTTTCATTAAAAAAAGGTATGGCTTGTAGAGGAAGCCGAAACTCAAATAGTGGTCACGGTGGCGGAGAAGACGTTGTTACCGCATACGTACGACAAAAACATTCCCTTTTTTCGTTTAGTAAACGCTTCGTATAAAAAATATTCCTTTTGAATATATGTAAAAGTCAAAGGGGTTTATACACCGTATAAAAGAAATTTGTGTATAAAACCAAATATGCCTCGAGGAAAGGAGATTGAGATGAAGTCCTTACAAAGATCATTTTTTTAAAATAAAATAGATATATTATGTGTATTAACTATAGGTACACATAAATAAAGTAAAAATACAAAATAAGACATAATAATATCATGACATAATTTGAAAGTAGGAGATTAACCCAAAGAATGGAAGTTGGGTTAAGAAGTTCCCTTACCTCGTGTCTGACTTGACTCAACCGTTCTTTAACCTCCTGAATAATAAACTAGAGTTAATATATACCTTATTAAGAACCATTTTCAATTTCATTATCCTTTTTATATCACTTATTACAATGATATGAACATTATGTAATTATTTAAGTTAATAACGGTCGTTTTGTCGATCTTTGGTACTTGAGTCAACAATAAACTTCTTATAATTACAAGTTGTTTATGTGGTAGAATATCCATTATCTCCAGAATTATATTCATGATTTAGATGTCATATATATCATATATATCCAGTATATACATTCATTTATAACATTACGTAACATTTAGAGGTAAGAAATGAAATGCACCGTTCATGGAGACGGTAAGCCGTACGTACGCATGAACGCTACTTTCATTTCTATTTCATATTTAATGGAATGAAATAATAATGATATAAATGTATAATATAATTCCAGTATAATATAGTGTATAATACCATTTACTCCTTCCTTTATACATCCCACATATGGCATTAACTATTCAAATCACTTTGAGGGGGCGGTAGTCCGCACTTCCTAAAATGAAATTATCGCGTTTACCCATAATGGAAATCATAAATTATACCATAAATGAAAAATAAAGAAGAATAAGTAAAAAATAAACATATTATATATCATATATAAATATAGTTACATCTTAATGGCCACCTTTGAAGGTGTTATATAAGTGTTGAACAATCATCATTTCGTGAGGCAGAAATTCACCATCCACAGAAACCGTATATTCTTTAACCATTAGATGTAGGTGTGTGTAAGTGTAGCTCGAATCCTTCTTATAACAACATCCTAGTATATTGAGGATACTGATTTTGTTACAACAGAAATGAATAAAAAGAGTTTATGGGGTTGGAGAAGAAAAGTAAAACAAAATAACATAAGAGAAGACATTACCTTTAAATCGGGTAACTCTTTTGATTGGAGCCAAAGGCTTCCTTGGGAAGATTTCTTCCCCAAGTGAGGCTTCTAGGAGTAAGAGGGGGAAGTTGGGAGAGTATTTGGGTAGATTTTGGCCGAGCCAAATGGCTTGAATGTGTGAATGAGGTGGTAGAGGTGGGGGCCTTTTATAAGAGGAGAGGAGGGGCACTCTTGGAAATTAAGCAACTTTTACATTATTATACAATGATTTTCAAATTATAAAGGTCTCACACTTATATAATTCGTGGCTAAGGTGATAAGGGTTCGAAATATACACATCCAGTAGTCTTTGGACAAGTGTAAGCCTTGTATTGTACATTATCATTTCATTTTATTAAAATCGTTAAATAATGAGGTCATCGCTGCATCATAATGATGTCATAAATAATTTAATTTATTTAATGTCTAAAAATTATAAAATAAATACTATGATGTAGGAAATCGTTTTAGCTTTCCAATGACTATTTATGGCTAAAAATATGACTTGTATAACCCCATGTAAAAATTGTTTTAGTAAAACATTTCATGTTTGTGTCATTTTTTTACTTTAACATTAAATAAAAGGTATTTATGTCATTTTCCAACTAAAGTGGCTCCATGGGGTCCCCAAGTTGACCCATGGATTGCCTTGGTCAGAAATGACTCATCGAATAGTAGTATGACAAGTGTCAATCTCATATCATATTATTAAAACATTATTTTTACCTTAAACTACACTAATTACCTCTAATCGCGATTAAGAACTTAAAAGTTACTATTCACCAAAAAATTATTTTAATCTCATTGAACCACATTTTACTTATTAATGACAACCATGTATGTCGGATTTTTTAAAATCAAATCACATAAGTCGTAATATTTCATTTAAACGAAAAATCAGTTATTTAACTACCACTTAGTGGTTTCACTATTCATCAAAAATTGAAGTTTTTCAGAACAATGCCAAAATTTCACCCTTAGATATAATTGACATTCCAAATTCAAAAATGATGTCTATTTTACAAAATTCCAAACATATAAGTTTCATTAATTAATTTTATAATTAATTCCCGCTGTCACAACAAATAGCGTGTTTTTAAGAAACAATTTATATCAAAAGATTGGCAATTGTTTATGTCCAATTTCAATGTTAAATAAATTCTAATGACCACCATTGGATAAAATGGTAAAAATATATTCTAATTATACTTTAAAACCACTAAATATTATAATTTATCACAATAAATTATTTTGATTAAAAAGGTTGTTTTAAGTATTTTTCACTATTCATAAAAAAATCGGAAGTTCTCAGAAAGTTACAAAAAATTCAACATAGGATAATTTCGATATTACAAATACAAAAATGAAGTCCATTTTTAAATATAAAATTTCGATAATTTTAAAAAGTTGTTATTACTATTCATAATGGCTACTTTGATTAGTCGCGGTGTGTTAGAACTCGAACTTCCGTACAATGCAATGTATTGCATTATTGAATGAGAAGCGTATCGTGGAAGCTCGGGGTGTTACATTCTCCCCTCCTTCAATAAATTGCGTCCTCACAATTTGAAATTTTTCTTTGAAAATAAAAGGTTGAAAAGAGAAAATACCTTTGAGGAAAACCCACATTGGAAATAAGATTAATAAAATTTAGCCTTAATAAGAGGGAAAGGGAAATGAAAAAGTCACCACCCAATTATGATCTCGATTATGAGAACATTGGTGGCAATTAGAGACATATAATTGAAGGAAAAACGTAAATATTTGTAGGGAGTGATTGAGGTCATCAATCACAATCAACTGTCAAATTGAGGGCCTCAAAGCCTTCAAGCTATGTTGATTTAAAATATCATCAGTTCAACAAGACATAAGGTATTAGGATAACACGTTTTTTTGTTTTAATATCCCTTTACTAAAGTTTAATAATTAATTTATTCATTGAATAAGAGATAGGTATATATATATTTCTGCTTGACAATTAGAGTTTCAACCTTCAACTCATCTTTCACTCAAAAAGATAATAGAACTCAAAAATATTATACTTATCCTAATTGTATAAGGTTCCAAATGTTAACACATACCATTTAGATTAGTAAAATTATTTTGTAATAACCAGGGACTTCCTATAGGCTAGTGGTAGGAAATAAAGGCCTATCGCACCATGATTGTGGGTTCGATTCCTGCAGCTTTGTCCGACGCGACGGGTTATGCCCCACCCTGCAGGTTGTCCTTTTCCTAAAACTATAGTATTATAATATTCCAAAAATAATCTTCATAAATTTTTTAACCTTAAACAATACTATCCAAAGATCAACTTAATCCACTGCAACCTTTATAGTTATCCAAAATACCTTTGTCCAGACTTTCTCTAAAAGGTCTCTTAATTCCAAAATCAATTTATCAAGTTCCCCAAACAAAGTAAAGTTTCTATTATTGTCACATACTAAAAATATAATTACCTTCATCATATTAAAACCTTACTGAAATCAACAAGTACTTCAGTACAATCCTTATATATATATCACATTATTCTAATAACTAGAATATAATCCATGAGTCCAAAAGCACCATTACATTAGTTATTCTGCTTCAACTGTAGTAACAGCATAAGATTGTCCTTGATCCCTTGGACTTTTCTGAGTTAAGTTTCCCTGACGCTTAGGACATTCATTTGCATAATGACCCATTTCTCTACAATTTTAGCATTCAACTTTGATAGCCTCTTTGTTTCCCTTGCAATCACGAGCCTGGTGACCCTTTTCTCCACATTTATAACAAACTTCCATTCCTTTTAGGCAAGTACCAGGGTGATTCTTCCCACAATTATCACATAATGGAAAATCCTTATTTCCCTTTTTCCCTTTATCTGTCTCTTGTTCCACTGTTCTCTTCTTCTCTTGCTTTACTTTGTTGTCATAAGACTTAGTGAATTCTTTTTCTGTCTTGATAGCACACGAGACAATATCTTCGTATGATGAGAAGGATTGTGATACTAAATCTCGACGGAGAAATGGTTTTAACCCATCAAAGAAATGATCAATCTTACTCCTTGGGTTACGTATATAATCTGCAGCATACCTCGCTAACCTTGTAAAGTTGGCCTCATACTTTGCGACATTCTCATCCTCCTTCTGCCTCAGACTCAGAAATTGTCTTTCCATATCTGCTCGATGGTCACGAGGAAAGTATTTTTCTAATAAAAGCTCTTTGAACTCCCTCCATTCCATATTCAATACGTCATCATCTTCCTTTGTGTTTTGAATCAGCGACCACCACTGATCGGCATCTCCAGTGAGGCGGTAAACTGCCATGACAACCTTCTCCCTTTCGCTACTCCCCAAGGCATGGAGTATTTTCTCTAAGGAGTTTATCCATTGCTCAACTACTAACGGATTTGTACCCCCATTAAATGTTGGTGGTTGTTTCCTCATGAAGCGGTCTAACATTGATCCTCCAAGTTGTGGATCAGGGTGATCCATAAGAGTAAGGTTATTATTCATAACATGAGTGAGTTGTCCCAGTATGGTAATAAGTTGATCAGCACCAGCTGTATCTCCAGATCCACAATAATTATCTTGAGCAGGAGGGAAATCCCTACACGGGGTGTGTTCATTGATACGGTTTCCATTCCTTCCACTAGGCGCCATTTCTAAACAATGTCATAAACTAGATTAGTTTATGAATCAAAATACATAATTCCATACTTGTAAAATACTTAACATAAATTGAACTATTTATGGATATAATCCATAATCATAAAAAGGTTTTATTTGAGGAAGTATATACTCATAACCGTTCATAGTGGTTTGTAAATAAAATGGGAATTATCCTAAGCATATCCCCCGGGAGTGTTGTAACCAAGAGTGCAGCAAGGCCCGTTGTCGTGCACCAGTTCCCGTTCGAGTCTAGCTCAAAGCGGTGTTTTTAGGTTTTACCTCTAGGTACATTTGTGCCAGAGCTGCCTCTACCTGCTCGTATCCAGACATGGATGTATTGCTCGGAAAACTCACAAAATCTCTACAATAACAAAATT
Organism: Viscum album; assembly: GCA_963277665.1. Classification (NCBI taxonomy): domain Eukaryota; kingdom Viridiplantae; phylum Streptophyta; class Magnoliopsida; order Santalales; family Viscaceae; genus Viscum; species Viscum album. The sequence continues at coordinate 26,292 of CAUJRU010001341.1, read as the reverse complement.
CTAGGAAGTTCTTCTATACTAATCCTCAAATTCTATCTTTGGGCTATGTGCTCTAATCAGAGTTTATCTAAATCTAGCTTCCAAGGTTAGTACTAAACTGCCTATGATACCAACTGTAACGCCCCGACCCCAGCTACCCAGAGTCGGTGCATTACTTCGTAACATTGGCATGATCACAAAAGATCAAGTCTCGAAAGACCGATTAGTTTAGTAGCCTTGGAAACACTAGATACATTCATAAATGTTACATTACATCATAAAGTGAAAAACTAATAACAAAGTATTCATAGTCCACACTCATATCCTCTTCTGACTATCCCTGCAGGTCATTCATAAAATACTTCTTCACATCCTGGAAAATATTAAAACATTGAAAGGGGTGAGCTCAGATGCTCAGTAAGGATAACAATATTGCGGAAGCTTTCATAAATAAACATTAACATTTAAGGCAATGTATAACTAAAACCAAAGCCTTTTTAAACATGAACATCAACATAATATGGCAAAAGTAAAATGAGATAATGCCATTTACTTACTCACATGGATATTCTACTAGTCGAATAATCACATGCAATATCAATAACCACTTTCTTAATCATGGAATGCATAATGCCAGACATTCTGAAACATTTTGTCAAGGCCTCGACCAAGACGTCTAAAATGATTACGGCCTCGGCCAAAACCATAAATAAAATTGGGAAAGGGCCTCGGCCAATTCCACGTCTAGTTGTCTCATGAGACCTACCGATGCATCGAGGAGCTATAGCGGGCTCCACTCGTCACTTATTAAGTCCAATGCATTCCTCATATGAATAGGTTTAAACATTTCATAAACCATAACATAATCGTATCACATAAAACATGCATAAAGGAAACATAAAATTTCCACATTTCAATCACAAGATATCAATACAACACATTGATATAATAAAAATTCTTTCAAAACCATTTTCAATACCAAAATAAAAGAAAAGTATAACATGGTATTTATTTGTCATTAAAAAAAGGTATGGCTTGTAGAGGAAGCTGAAACTCAAATAGTGGTCACGACGGCGGAGAAGTCGTTGTCGCCGCATACGTACGACAAAAAAATTCTCTTTTTTTGTTTAGTAAATGCTTCGTATAAAAAAGATTCCTTTTGAATATATGTAAAAGTCAAAGGGTTTTATACACCGTATAAAAGAAATTTGTGTATAAAACCAAATATGCCTCAAGGAAAGGAGATTGAGATGAAGTCCTTACAAAGATCATTTTTTTAAAATAAAATAGATATATTATGTGTATTCACTATAGGTACACATAAATAAAGTAAAAATACAAAACAATACATAATAATATCATGACATAATTTGAAAGTAGGAGATTAACTCAAAGAATGGAAGTTGGGTTAAGAAGTTCCCTTACCTCGTGTCTGACTTGACTCAACCTTTCTTTAACCTCCTGAATAATAAACTAGAGTTAATATATACCTTATTAAGAACCATTTTCAATTTCATTATCCTTTTTATATCACTTATTACAATGATATGAACATTACGTAATTATTTAAGTTAATAACGGTCGTTTTGTCGATCCTTGCTACTTGAGTCAACAATAAACTTCTTATAATTACAAGTTGTTTATGTGGTAGAATATCCATTATCTCCAGAATTATATTCATGATTTATATGTCATATATATCATATATATCAAGTATATACATTCATTTATAACATTATGTAACATTTAGAGGTAAGAAATGAAATGCACCGTTCATGGAGACGGTAAGCTGTACGTACGCATAAACGCTACTTTCATTTCTATTTCATATTTAATGGAATGAAATCATAATGATATAAATGTATAATATAATTCCAGTATAATATAGTGTATAATACCATTTACTCCATCCTTTATACATCCCACATATGGCATTAACGATTCAAATCACTTTGAAGGGGCGGTAGTCCGCACTTCCTAAAATGAAATTATCGCATTTACCCATAATGGAAATCATAAATTATGACATAAATGAGAAATACAGAAGCATAAGTAAAACATAAACATATTATATAGCATATATAAATATAGTGACATATTAATGGCCACCTTTGAAGGTGTTATATGAGTGTTGAACAATCATCGTTTCGTGAGGCAGAAATTCGCCATCCACAGAAACCGTATGTTCTTTAACCATTAGATGTAGGTGTGTGTAAGTGTATCTCGAATCCTTCTTATAACAACATCCTAGTATATTTAGGATACTGATTTTGTTACAAAAGAAATGAATAAAAAGAGTTTATGGGGTTGGAGAAGAAAAATAAAACAAAATAACATATTAGAAGACATTACCTTTAAATCTGGTAACTCTTTTGATTAGAGCCAAAGGCTTCCTTGGGAAGAGTTCTTCCCAAAGTGAGGCTTCTAGGAGTAAGAGGGGGAATCTGGGAGAGTATTTGGGTAGAGGTTGGCCGAGCCAAATAGCTTGAAAGTCTGAATGAGGTGGTAGAGGTGGGGGCCTTTTATAAGAGGAGAGGAGGGGCACTCTTGGAAATTAAGGATCTTTTACATTATTATACAATGCTTTTCGGATTCTAAAGGTCCCACACTTATATAATTAGTGGCTATGGTGATAAGGGTTCGAAATCTACCCATCCAATAGTCTTTGGACAAGTGTAATCCTTGTATTGTACATTATCTTTTCATTTTATTAAAATCGTTAAATAATGAGGTCATCGCTGCATCATAATGATGTCATAAATAATTTAATTTATATAATGTATAAAAATTATAAAATAAATACTATGATGTAGGAAATCTTTTTAGATTTCCAATGACTATTTATGGTCAAAAATATGACTTGTATAACCCCATGTAAAAATTGTTTTAGTAAAACATTTCATGTTTGTGTCATTTTTTTACTTTAACATTAAATAAAAGGTATTTATGCCATTTTCCAATTAAAGTGGCTCCATGGGTCCCCAAGTTGACCCATGGATTGTCTTGGTCGGCCATGACTCTTCCAATAGGAGTATGACAAGTTTCAAGCTCATATCATATTATTAAAACATTATTTTTACCTTAAACTACACTAATTACCTCTAATCGCGACTAAGAACTTAAAAGTTACTATTCACCAAAAAATTATTTTAATCTCATTGAACCACATTTTACTTCTTAATGACAACCATGTATGTCGTATTTTTGAAAATCAAATCACAAAAGTGGTAATATTTCATTTAAACGAAAAATCAGTTATTTAACTACCACTTAGTGGTTTCACTTTTCATCAAAAATTGAAGTTTTTCAGAACAATGCCAAAATTTCACCCTAAGCTATAATTGATATTCCAAATTCAAAAATGATGTTTATTTTACAAAATTACAAACATATAAGTTGAATTAATTAATTTTATAATTAATTCCCACTGTCACAACAAATAGCGTGTTTTTAAGAAACAATTTATATCAAAAGACTGGCAATTGTTTATGTCCAATTTCAATGTTAAATTAATTCTAATGACCACCATTGGATATAATGGTAAAAATATATTCTAATTATACTTTAAAACCACTAAATATTATAATTTATCACAATAAATTATTTTGATTTAAAAAGTTGTTTTAAGTATTTTTCACTATTCATAAAAAAAATTGGAAGTTCTCAGAAAGTTACAAAAAATTCAACTTAGGATAATTTCGATAATAAAAATACAAAAATGAAGTCCATTTTGAAATATAAAATTTCTATAATTTTAAAAAGTGGTTATTACTATTCATAATGGCTACTTTGATTAGTCACGGTGTGTTAGAACTCGAACTTGCGTACAATGCAAGCTATTGCATTATTGAATGAGAAGCGTATCGTTGAAGCTCGGGGTGTTACAATGTCTACCAGTAGTTACCGATAGTCTACTGATGCAAAGTGATACCGATGGAGAGACAACTACCGATGGATCAAAGAGCAACCGATAACGACAGCTACTGATGGATTAAAGAGCTACCGATGGAAATAAAGTCACTGGTATATGAGCTACCGTTGCAAGTTCAAAAGAGCTACCGATGGAAGGTTCTGCGACACAGAGTCCACCGTGCACGTCTACCAATATAAGTCTAATAATAATTGACCAACCAGTCAAACCCTATACACTTCATACTATTTATTTATTTAGCTAGCAGTTACATTTGATGGTTTTAATGCAGTTAATGTTATTTAGTTATTTCTGTTGCTTGTCAGGGAACTGTACCTAGTACACATGAAAAAGGTGAATATTCTTTTTTTCCAGAGATGAAAGCTATAAAGGGATGGAAAGAGAACACTGGAAGGTATGATTCATGTTACACGAAAGGCACTAAGAAGACACGCAAAGGTTGAAAGATACAAGAGCTAAAAAACATTTAAATGGGGAGCATATTTCTCTAGACTACATCCATACTCCAAGAATCCTGGACATACATGAAGAAAATTATTTCAGAGGAGAACATAAGCTACATCTTGAGTGAATAACTACAACAAAAACTTCATTCACTCAGGCTACTAAGTTGGACCAAGAATCAAAGAGGAAAATGACACTCTGTTTTCTGAGAAAAACCAGAAAATGACTCAGATTCTTTTTTGATAAACCAAACGAGTCCAGAGCTGTATTGCTAATCACTAAAGCATTTCTAACCTCAATCATACATCTCTTAGTGATTCTATCTTTACATTTTGAGCAGTGTGTATACCCTGTTTATTTTACACACACACTATCTCATGTTCTAAACTGGAGGATTCTTAAATAATCACTCAAACTCCATAACTATTTTGTTTCCCACTATGGATGGTGGTAGAGGTTGGGTAAGACCTGAACAACTTGTGGGCTGTTGTTTGTTTTTCCCATGGAGAACTGTGGTAGAGGTCTTTGTTATTGGACAGTAGTGTACTGTTGTTTAACCTCGATCCATGGTGTGGATCAATTTATATAAATTGTTGAGAGGACTAAGTCTCGGCTTGAGACTGAACATCTTTGTTAACTTTGTTATGAATTTTAATTTATGTCTATAAGTATGCTACATTTATTACAGATTCTGTTGCTATTACGTTGAAATAAAAAACTATTTTAAAGCTACTTTGATAGTTAAATTAGAAAGTGTTTATACTTATTGTAAACCAGCAAGATAGTTTCAAAAGTTAATTTAATCTTCAAATTAAGTTAACTGAGACCTAATCAATCTTTGAGAAACTAATTGATCCTTTACACTCTGTATAGATTCACTACAGTTTAATTTTGTTTTTAAATTTGGGGATTTTAAGAGAAGTATTTTTAACAGAAATTTTAATTGGAACTCAATTAACCCCCTCTTGAGTATCCACTCTGACCAACATTTGGTATCAGAGGTATTGTTTTTGTTCAAGGATTTTGAAATAATCTATTTTTCAACTGCGATTTTAGTTGCATCCTTAAAGATTGTAAATTTCTATTAGTTCTAAATTTTATCTCTTTAAAACTATTTTCTAAAATCTAGTTATGGATAATATTCTAGTGGGTGCTTCTTATAACCATCCAACTTTCTTCAATGGTACAAACTATGCCCAGTGGAAACTGAAAATGAAAATTTATTTAGAAAGCATGTGTTTTGATATTTGGACTACTATAGAATCTCAATATAAAATTCCAGAAACTGAAAGAACAACTTGGGTTGAATCTAAAATGACTACGTACAATAATAATTGTAAAGCAATAAATTCTATGTACTGTGCTTTATGAGATGAATAGCTTAATAGAATTTCTTCTTGCAAAACTACTTATGAAATTTGGGATTCTTTAAGTGTTTCTCATGAAGGAACAACCTATGTTTAAGAAATGATATTGAATACTTATACTATTAAATATGACAATTTTAAAATGAAAACTGATGAACCTATTTCTGATATGTATCTCAGGTTTAATGAGATAGTCAGTAAAATGAGTTCACATGGAAATGTTGTTCCAACTAAGGAACAAATTATGAGGATACTAAGATGTCTGCCAGAACGATGGAGAGGCACCTCTATCTCAATCAAGGAGTCATGTGACATTGGAGCACTGCCAGTAAAGGAGCTTATTGGTAAATTAATGTTTTATGAGGAAGAACTCGAGGTGAATAAGGAAGAAGATGATGAACCTAAGAGAAAATCTATAGCTTTCAGGTCTACAAACTCTAAGAGTAAAGACACAGAGAAAATGAAAATACCTACTGAGAGTTCAACCAGTAAAGATTCTGATTCAGATAGTGATGCTGAAATGGCTCAAATAGACAAGATATTCAAGAAGTTTTATAGGAAGAAAAAATTCTTCATGAAATATAACTACAAAGGAATGTATGACAACAAGGGACATTGGAAGAAGGATTGGAAGAAAGCTGAAAATAATGATGAAATAGTCTGCTATGAGTGTAAAAGGAAAGGACACATCAAGGTTGATTGTCCAAAGTTAAAAGTCAAAAATAAATATGATTATAAGGATAGGAAGTACAAGAAAGCTATGAAAGAAACTTGGGGTGCTTCAGAGGACATCACAAGTGAATCTGAAGTTTTTGATTCTGAGAAGAATCATGCCAACATGTGTTTCATGACCAATACTCTTGAGGTACCTGTTTCCCCTATACTAAATGAATATTATTCTGGAAATAACAGTGACTCGGACAATGATGAAAATATGTCTAAATATGACTTATTTGAATACTATAATATGCTGGAGGAGACATGCAATGAACTTAAAGACAAATAAAAATCATTAAATAAATAGCATTCTCTCACTACTACTGTTAAACCCGAACTTACTATTGAAAAAGAGAAGAATTCTCAATTGTTAAAGGAAAATACAGAACTAAAAATGTCAAATGATCAACTTAGAAAGGACTAAGAGAAGTTTACAAATGGTAAATACACACTAACTAAAATGCTAGGAAAGAAAGTGGCACCAAAATACACTACTAGAATATGATACCAACCTGAAAATAGACAGTTCACTAAAACTCGATTTATTCCTATGTATGGACAAAATTCTGCTAGTTCTAGTTCTGAAAATTCATGTGCTTCAACCAATTATTCATATGGTTATAGGTCAAATAATGTTTATCTTTCAAAATATTTTGATTCTGTAAATTATATGAGACCCATAAGAGAAATATGGGTACCTAAAGCTTTGATTACTAAGCTTTCTATACCCAATAAGATCTAGGTACAAAAATAATTTCCTATCTAAATCTATTTTGTAGAAAAAATGGTTGAAGAGTTCTCACAAGAAGGTATGGTACTTGGACAGTGGATTTTCAAGACATATTTCTGGTTATTATTCATGATTCAAAAGTTTAATAAAGGTTGATGCAGTCTATGTCACCTTTGGTGATAATTCTAAAGGAAAGATCATCGGCCTAGGCCAAATTGGTAACTCTGATTCATTTTTAATTTCTAAAGTTCTATTTGTTGATGGACTTAAGTATAACCTTTTAAGTATTTATCAATTATGTGATGATGGATTTAATGTGATGTTAGAAGATATATCTTGTAATGTTTTTTATTCTAAAAATGTTTTTGTATTTACTGCTTTAAGAAATGAAAATGTTTATGCAATTGATTTAAATTCATTAGCTAAAAAAAATGTTACTTGCCTAAATAATTTTCATAGAGAGTATTGGATTTGCACAGAAGATTAGGAAACTGCAACACTTATTCACTTAGAAAACTGACTAAGATGAACTTGGTTTGAGATCTACCTAAACTTGAATTCCCAATTGACAAAGTTTGTAATGCCTGTCAAAAGCGAAAGAAACATAGAGTTTCTTTTAAATCAAAGATAGATGTTTCAACGTCTCAAACTCTCCTGTTGGTTCACATGGACTTGTTTGGCCAATCCAGAGTTTCTAGTTAAAATGGGAAGAACTATGTCTATGTTTTAGTAGATGACTTTTCTAGATATACTTGGTTAATCTTCTTAGCTCACAAAAGTGAATCTTGTTCTTATTTTGTTAAATATTCAAAATATGTAGAAAATCTTAGTGAACTTAAGATTAAAACTCTAAGAAGTGATCATGTCCGTGAGTTTGAAAATCAAGAGTTTGAATCTTATTGCTCACAGAATGGATATAGTCACAAATTTTCTGCTCATAGAACACCTCAGCAGAATGGTGTAGTAGAAAGAATAAATAGAACCCTTCAAGAAATAGCTAGAACCATGCTTAATGAATATGACCTGCCTAATTACTTTGGGGATGAAGCTATGAATACAACTTGTTATATTATTAATAGAGTCTAAATTCGACCAGTTCTTAAGAAGACCCCTTATGAGTTTTGGAATAATATAAAGCCTAAATTTTTTTACATTAGAGTCTTTGGCTGTAATGTTTTTATTCTTAATACAAAAGATAATCTGGATAAGTTTTCTTCTAAGAGTGATGAAGGAATTTTTCTCAGTTATTATTTAAATAGAAAATCCTATAAGGTGTTTAATAAAATAACCAAATGTATGGAAGAATCTGTTCACATCAAGTTTGATGAAACTAATCCACATGAGCCTAAAACCTCTCTTGAAAATCATGAGGAAGATTTAAGTGTTCTGAACCTTAATAATAAATCTAAAGAACCTGCTGTAAAAAACAGCCAGTTCTGGACATATTCCAGAATCTACTGCTATAGAACACGAACCTATAGATGAACCTGAAATTTCTAGTCCTACCTTTACTAGATCAACAAAGATTCTAAATAATCATCCTTTGGATGCTGTTGTTGGTAATCTTGATAGAGGGACAAAGACTAGAGATTCTCAAAGAAACCAGGTTGAACATCAAGCCTTTATTTCACAACTAGAACCTAAAAATATCAATGATGATTTCAATGATGAATTTCGGGTAATGGCTATGCAAGAAGAGTTAAATCAATTTGAAAGAAACCATGTCTAGGAATTAGTTGACAGACCTAAGAACACTTTAACAATAGGAACAAAATGCATTTTTAGAAACAAAGTTGATGAATCTGGAAAATAGTTAGAAACAAAGCTAGGTTATTTGCACAAGGATATATTCAAGAAGAAGTTATATACTATGAGGAAACCTTTTCACCTGTAGCCAGATTAGAATCCATTAGGATCTTACTTTCATATGCTGCTCGTCTAAATTTCAAGTTATATCAACTGGATGTCAAAAGTGCTTTTCTAAATGGTTTTCTTGTAGAAGATGTATTTGTTGAAAACCCACCTGGATTTACTAATCCACATCTTCCAAATTCGGCTTTTAAACTTTATAAAGCTTTATATGGTTTAAAACAAGCTCCAAGAGCATGGTATGATAGAATTAGTAATTTTTTTTATTTCAAAAGTTTTACTAAAGGGATTGCTGATCCAACTCTTTTTATTAGAAGAATTTATACAGATGTTTTAATAGTTCAAATATATGTTGATGATATTATTTTTGGATCTTCTAAACATTCTTTTATGTACTAATTTTTCAAAGAATATGCAAAATGAATTTGAAATGAGTTTAATGGGAGAACTTAAATATTTTCTTGGATTCATGTGTTTCAAAATGAAAATGGTATTTTTTTTTGAATAAAAGTAAATATACAAAGGATCTTTTAAAACGTTTTGGTTTGGATAGTATTAAAGAACATGAAACTCCTATCAGTACTGTTTGTAAATTGAATGCAGATGAAACTGGGAAACTAGTGGATCAAACCAATTACAGAGGTATGATTGGAAGCTAACATTACCTTAATGCTAGCTAACCAGATATTATGTTTAGTGTGTGTATGTGTGCAAGATTTCAAGCTTATCTAGAAGAATCTCATTTACTTTCTGTTAAAAGAATTTTTATGTATGTTAAACATACTGTAAACTTCGGTTTATTTTAACCAAAAGGAAAACCCTTTTAGTTAATGAGTTATTCAGATGCTGATGTTGTTGGTTGCAAGTTAGATAGAAAAAGAACATCTAGAACATGTCATTTATTGGGAAAGTCCTTAGTATCATGGTGTAGTAAGAAGTAGAATTCTGTAGCATTATCCACTACCGAAGAAGAGTACATTGCTGCTGGTAGTTTCTGTGTACAAATTCTATGGATGAAACACACTCTTTTTGACTATGGATATGACTTCAGGAACGTGTCAATCAACTGTGACACTACTAGTGCAATAAGTATCTCGAAGAACCCTGTGTCTCACCCTAGAACTAAACACATTGATGTAAGGCACCATTTCTTTAGAGATCATTACCAAAAGGGTGAAATTACTGATGAGTTTATATGAACTGAACATCAATTAGCGGACATTTTCACTAAACCTTTGAGTTCGGATAGGTTAAGTTACATTAGACATGAGTTAGGGTTGTTTAACCTCAATCGATATAAATTCTCACAGATGTTAGATTATCACCGATGTCAAATTCTCACTGATGTCAAATTCTCATCGATGTCAAATTCTCACTGATGTAAAATTCACACCGATGTGAAACATCACCGATGTAACCTCACTGATGGAAAACCTCACCGATGTAACCTCACTGATAGAAATTCTCACCGATGTGCACGCTGTTTGAAAAATTCTGTCCGCCGACAGAATATGAATCATTTTTCTTTTATTTCATTTTGTTTATTTATTTTATGATTTCTAAATGATAAAACTTAAGTCTGAGCTACTTCTAAATCCACCGAGCCTCAAACTTTAACCCTTGAACCTTAACTCCCGAATCATTAGAGAACCCTAAATCCTTCGAACCAGCGATGGCAAAAACCAAGCTTCCTACCGTCAGAGATGACTCTGTTGATCCGAAAAAAAGGATGCAGAGGACCGAGGAAGAAGAAAGTGGTAGTGGAAGTGTTGCTAGAACTAGGTCGGGGAGACGACCAATGAATCCTCATCTGAAAATGGATTTATTATGATTGAAAAGTAACTGTGTGTAGAATTTTTGTTGTCTAGCAGGTCCTTAGTGCTCGAAGTTCATGAAGATAAAAAATGGGTAGAATGGTTTTCAAACAACAATGGTCCTTACTTTCCAAAATTAGTGAAACAGTTTTATGATTTTATAACCTTTGAAGAATCGGAGAATGAAAATTGAGTAACCTCTATTGTGAATGGAAAGGAGATGTCATTTTCATTTGTTGAATGGGCTGAGTGCTTGAAAGATCCACATGAAGGAGTATCTAGATATGTCGCGAGAGCCATGCCACCTACTAGTGATATTTTCAATTATGAGACTACTTTGGAAGAGCTGACTGGTGATGGAAGTCAAAGACAAGTAGTTGCTACAGAAATGGATGGAGAGAACAGAATGTTGTTCAAATTTGTTCAACATGTCTTTATATCGAGGAAAGGAGACTTTTCCAATTTGAGATATCAGGATATATATCTCCTGCACCTCTTAAGACATTGTGTAAAGGTTAATTTGTGCATATTTCTGATGCTCCAGATGGAAGATATGACTAGGTCGAAATCAAAGACAAATTCCCTATTCATTTCTAAGCTAATCTCTGTGATGATCATGGTAAAAGGGGTTGATGGGTCTCAACATGAGATAGTGGTAGTAAAGAATAACTTCTATATCACAACTACAGTTTGTATGTAAATGAAAATAAATTGGAACCCTTGGAGAGGATAATGGGTCAATGATGAACAAAGGGTGTATGACAAGTTTAATCCTGTGAATCATCCTTCAAGACCAAAGAATGTGAGGGATCCAGGTATGAGACTTTATGAAGAGGAGCTAGAATACATTGATGATTCAGAAGAGGAAGAGTCCTCCGTAGATGAAAGAGGAGACCCTGACATGCCTCGTAGCCCAGCTCCTGAAAATCTAGTTCTATATATACCAGGTAAGGAAGAATCTTTTTTAGAGGTTGTTGAAGTGGACACTATAGAAAATTAAGAATATGTTCATGAGAGTGAAGCATCTCTGTCAGTTGATTTGAGAATGAGTCTAGTAATTGGACAATATTTAGTACCTACTGAGGAAGGAAATAAAGTTGACATACCCTTTCCAAATCCAAAAAACCCTCATGATGCTGCAGTGATGGAATTGATAGTGGAAGATTCTCCTCAGGATGAAAGACCTCCTGAGGATGCTTCTATGAATGTTGCTGAGAATGATGTTATCCTAATTGAGGATGCACACATTGAGGGGGAGCATCAATCTATGTTTGGAAGTTTTACAGTGGCTGTTGGATTTAATGATTGGGAAGAAGTCCTTGGTTTTGTATTCTGTGGTTTAGACTATTCAGATTCAGATAATAAGGCATCTCACAATAGTCCAAAGATTACTTATGATGTCGATTCTGAGTTATGAATGATGATGTGGTCAGAATGCATGACCTGGATAAGCTGAAGAAAAATCTTAAGGAAAGTTTTGTGGAAGAGGTAATGAAAATAAATGTTTCTATGGTATCTTCAATTCAATCAGTTATGACTGACTCTGTGGTCAGTTTTGCCTCTGAAAGTGCATTTGCAGTAGTTTCACCTGTAGATTTGGTTAGCAAGACTGATTTGGATATCTTAATGGATGAGTTGAATGAATCTTTTCGTGCCTCAGTAGCTGAAATGATGCCTATATTTTCTGAAGAAATGGTTATGATGGAAGGATCATTTGAACTATCTCTTGCCTGTAATTTATCAACATTTATGGGAGAAATAGTTGAAGAAGTTAAATACTATCAGGAACAACTTTCTAGACTTGAAGCAGATCTTGAAGTTCTAAAGGAATCTGTTGTTTTGTTAGAATCTTACATGAGCTCAAAATTCCAAGAAGATAAGGACTTAGCTTATGTGAAGAGTGTTGTAAGCCAGATGGTTTCAATATTTGAAGGTTTCAAAACTTCTATAAAAGGTCATATTAAAACCCATGAATCTGATGTTCAAAATATTAGCAGTGGTTTGACCAAAATCTTCAAAGATACTATATCTTTATATGTTGGTTCTCTTGCATCTAAACCTTCGATGGATTTGAATCAAATTCGAGCTATGATGAAATGGGAACTTGGTTCTGCCTCAACCAGTCGCTCTATGGACTCATCTGAGCTGAGAAGAGTTGTTATCTCTACCAGAGATTCATCTAGAGAAATTATGAAGATAGTACAAGACTGCCTGAGAGAATCCTCTGCCTCTCACAAAGAATTGAAAGAAAAGGTGGACTCCTATTTCTTAAAAATTTACACAAAGACCCAAATGACGAGTCATTTCATGCTTCTGATTGAGAATATGAAACTGCATCCTGTAAATCAAGCCTTCAGAGAACAAGTTGGAAAGCTAAGAGAATTGAATTCAGCATTGGACAAGTTTATGGAAAACAAGGATGACGTCATATCCACTATGGAGAGAGGATGAGGAATCATTATGGATTTCAAAAATCTGTTGCTACCTTTTCTGCATGTTGATGCTAGGCCAGTAATTGTCCCTCCTACTTTGCCTTCCTCTGCCTCCACTTCTTCTCCAATTCAGATTACTCATGTCTAAGCCATTTGAAGCCTCACACCGATGATCACACAAAGGACTACTCAATACAGTCCTGGCACAGTGTCAGTTGCTCAGCCTCCTGTGGTCATTTCAGGAATTCCTAAGCCTTCACCAGAATCCTCACCACCTGAATCCTCTTCTAACCCCAAGGGAAAATCTCATGTTGAGGATGTGAATTGATCAAGTGGCTGCACTGTTTGATAGGAATCCTATGTATTTTGTTTTCTGTATTTTTACCTTTTTGTCACATTTAATACAAGTTATTTTCTTCTATTCCTATTATTACACTTCTCTTTTTAATTTCCTGCTTTTTGATTATCACAAAGGGGGAAAATATTTTACAAAGGAGAAGAAATACTCTCTAAGTATCAAAAGAGGAAGACATATTCACCCAGAGGGAGAAATATTAATAAAAGGGGGAGCAATTTTATCTAAGATCTATCACACTTTTCCCCTTTGATACCTCTGAATTTCTTCCTCTAATACCAGTGCCTTTATTCTCATCCTCTGATATCATTTCATTTAGTTCTCTGATGTTCTCTTATACGACTAAATTTTACCTTTGATATCATGGCTTTTTATTTTATCTCTGATACATTTAATTCTATCTCTAATAAATTATGTTTTATACCATAATTTTTTCTCTTAGAAAATTGACCTTAATTATATATCCTCTGATACAATTTTTTTAAATGATAATATCATAAGTTGTGATTATCAAAAAGAGGGAGATTGTTGACCTCACCTGTTTTGATAATCCCAATTATTCTTTCATATACTTTGATAATCTCAATCTAAGGATTTCCTATATATTAATTCTTTCAATCTGTGATCAAGATGATAATAATATTAAAACAATCCCTGAGATATGTTAATCTTGGTTATCCATGTTTATATGAGTTATGAAGTTCCTCTAACCCATTCAGATAAGTTTTTCATAAGACAGACAAGTGTTAAGACACTAATCTGGGTATTTCTACTAATATAGAGCTACCAGTACTCAGTCTACTGATAGACTTGGTCTACCGATAGACAGATTCACCGATAAGTAAGTCTACTAACAGATTCAGTCTACCGATACAGAACAGACCAGAGCTACCGATAGACAGAAGTCTACCGATTGAACTAGTTTACAGATAGTCATCGATACATTTATATTCACCGATATATCGAGCTACCGATAGAAGTATGCTGATAGTGTAAGTCCACCAACACACCATAGTAACCAGTAATCAGAAACAAAGTCTTCCGATAACAAGATCTACCGATGTGCATGTCTACCAGTAGTTACCGATAGACTACTTATGCAAAGAGCTACAGATGGAGAGACAGCTACCGATGGATCAAAGAGCTACTGATAACGACAACTACCAATTGATCAAAGATCTACCGATAAAAAGAGATACCGATGGAACTAAATTCACTGGTATATGAGCTACCGATGAAAGTTCAAAAGAGGTACCGATGGAAGGTTCTGTGACACAAAGTCCACCGTGCACGTCTACCAATAGAAGGATACTAATAATTGACCAAGCAGTCAAACCCTATACTCTTTATACTATTTATTTATTTAGATAACAGTTACACTTGATGGTTTTTATGCAGCTAATTTTATTTAATGATTTTTGTTGCATGTCAGAGAACCGTACCTAGTACCCATGAAAAAGGAGATTATTCTTTTCTGCCAGAGCTGAAAGCTATAAAGGGATGGGAAGAGAACACTAGAAGGTGTGATGCATGTTACACAAAAGGCACTAATAAGACACGCAAAGGGTGAAAGAGAAAATAGCTGAAAAACATTCAAATGTGGAGAATTTATCCCTAGTCTACATCCATACTCCATGAATCCTGGACATAGACGAAGAATCTTATTTTAGAGGAGAACATAAGCTGCATCTTGAGTGAAGAACTACAACAAACACTTCATGCACTCAGGCTGCTAAGCTGGACCCAGAATCAAAAAGGAAAACAACACTCTGTTTTCTGAAAAAAACCATAGAAGGACTCAGAATCTTTTTTGATAAACCAAACAAGTCTAGAGTTGTACTTCAAATAACTAAAGCATTTCTAAATTCAATCATACTTTTCTTAGTGATTCTATCATTACATTTTGAACTGTGTGTGTACCCTGTTTATTTTACACACACTGTCTCCTGTGCTGAACTGGAGGATTCTTAAATCCTCACTCAAACTCCATAACCCTTTTGTTTCCCACTGTGGATGGTGGTAGAGGTTGAGTAAGACCCGAACAGCTTATGTGATGTTGTTTGTTTTTTCCACAAAGAAATGTGGTAGAGGTCTTTGTAGCTGGATTGTAGTGTACTGTAGTTTAACCCCGATCCAGGGTGTGGATAAATTTATATAAATTGTTGAGAGGACTAAGTCTCGGCTTGAGACTGAACCTCTTGGTTAACTTTGATGTGCATATTAATTTAATTCTATAAGTATACTACATTTATAACATATTCCACTGTTATTACTTGGAAATACAAAACTATTTTAAAGCTACTTTGATAGTCAAATTAGCAAGTGTTTATACTTATTGTAAACCAGAAATTTAGTTTCAAAAGTTAATTTAATCTTCAAATTAAGTTAACTGAGACCTAATCAATCTTTGATAAACTAATTGAACCTTTACACTCTATATAGATTCACTACAGTTTAACTTTGTTTTTAGATTTGGGGATTTTAGAAGAAATATTTTTAACAGAAATTTTAATTGGAACCCAATTCACCCCCTCTTGAGTATCCACTCCGACCAACATATATTATTATATTAAATAATAATATCATAATAGTATATTATTTTTCAGTAATACTCAATCTTGAGTGAAACAAAAAATACCGAACAAAGTCATTCTTGTGTGTAACACAAGATAACTTGGTGTTTCATGGGATATAATACATAGAATATAATTATATAAAATAATAAATTTATCATAATGTATTCGGATGTTATATATCATTCTATGCGTGGTGTTGGATTTCATACACACTATTAAATACCACATTCTTACTTTTAAATTTTTGCGTGTCACATCCCCCCCCCCACCATATTTTAATTGTGTCCTCACAATTTAAACATGATCTCGGTAATCAAATATATGATATATTAAAATACCATTGTTGAAATATAGGTAGCATAAATAGGGTGAAGAACACATTTTATTAATAATAATTGAATGAAAATATGATGGTCACCCAAAAACTAGGCATTAAAATAGGAAACAATAACTAAAAATATACATATTTAAGGGAAATGTGACCATCATGTTAGAATGGACCGTGATAGAGATGATATTCAAATTAAATATGATGACCACAAATCCCCATACTATATGTGCAATAATTTTAACTAATATCATAAAAAATTGATAATAACATGACAACATATTTTTCAAATACCCTTTTCCTATAGTATATGAATTATTCCACACTATATGAATGTATGAAAATATAGTTACATGATATGTTCCTATTTTATAAACACAATGTTATAACCTGTTTTTGATTTAAAATATTTCCACATCATTTCATAGTACAAGTTTCAATATATGGTGATATAATATAATAAAAACTAAAACCTTGTCCAAATATAAACAAAAACCATTTCATAAATGGATAACCTTTTACAAATATTATGATACAACACATTTGAAATATATCCACCATGTTTCCAAAAATATATAATCATTATCAATCAATCAACATGGAAAAGGGCATAATTTTTTTATTCTAAACATGTGAATACCTTCTTCATGTACTCTGTTGAGAGATTTTAATAAATTTAACTACCGAATTTTTTTTTGAAAACATGCATGCTTCCCTATTCCTTAAATTGAAAATAGATCATTGGATGTACTATTTAAATTATATGAATTCTATTACTTATAGAATTGACCACATTTTCAACCAATAATTTATCATTTCTAAGGTATTCAGTAATATATAATTTAGTTTGTCCATATAAGTCATCTCTTTATCCAAAAATCATTACATCAGAAGCATTTTAAGAAATCTCCTTCCCTCAATCATGTTTTTACATAAATTTCAAATTTATACACAATAACTTTTCATGGTACCATTCAATATATGATCTCAAATATTTAATAGAAATTAAATGTGGTACAACCCTTATACATTACACAATACATATAACTATAATATCATCAATAGAATTAATTTGAGAAATTATTATTGGTTCCACATACAAGGAAAATTTAATCATTATTATTTTTCAATATGAATAGAATATTAATGAACTTGACCCATTTGATTTTTCTAAGGAATAATCACATGAAATTGTAGGGAAATTTTTTTCATAGTTAGCCAATTATTACAGTATTGTAATATATTTTTTCTATTTTTAGGTATTAATAAACCCATATTTTTTGCTATTCTTTGGTTGGGCTATGTTGGGGTCTGTTTCAGGTGATAAATTTAGAAATTTTGAATGTTTTGGGGTTGTGAAAAATTATTTCATGGTTTTACCAAACCATCTCCCCTTCTAGTGGAAACCATAAAAACTAAGGAAGCAAGATTTTTCAAAATTGGTGAATAGTTTACAAGATCTAGATAAAAAAACAGAAATCATGAAACCCATTTAAAAAGGATTGATAGATAGGGAACACAGTTTTTCTAAACCATTCGGCCCTACCTATCTAACTGTTTGTTTGAGTTTTAATCAAAATTTAATTTTTAAAATACTAAAACCCCTCTATTAAGTTCACAGTGAACCAGTACGACCCCTATTCAGTTTATTATTCCTTGGAGGCTCTTAATAATAATACTTCCCATTTATAGTGCTCAAGAATCCAATATATTCTAGAATAATGATGTTTTATATTATCTTGGTCGGTGTCCACATCCTATTCTCTATATCTCAGTATATCCTCATTCCACCCTATGGTTTTATAGACCTCAATGTTGATTGGTACTTCTAATAACCTTTTTTTAGATCTTAGATCGAGGTGTGATTCTTAAGACCCAATGCCTCCATTCTCTATTGTTGAATCCAGAGTATGGTACGGAGTTTCATGATCGTGTGATCTCTAGGTAGGTGGTTACATTATGATGGAAAATTTTTTAATCCTAAATTACATGATTTAAATTTAATTTTCTAATTTAAATAAAATATCGTGAAATTTCCTTTAATTAGTTTATCAAAAACCCAGTTCTATTGAATTTGGGGATTTAGATTTGAAATTGGATTTTTTTCATATGACCATGTTTCTCTTCTATTTGTGTTTATAATATATTTATTCCAAGGATTTTTGAAAACTGTTTGAAATGAATTTTTAATTTATATGAAAAATATGATATAAAAACATTTCTATAGCATTTATTTTATGTATTTCCCACAACTAAAATGAAAATCATGATTTTTTAGATATGTTTTCAACATCCATTTCCCTAAAATTTAAACTGAAAGCTTTACTTGGTTAATTTATTATTATCTTATTATTAAAGAATTCTTAGTGAGACCCTACTATAATTTTACCTCACACCCTACTTATTCCATTAGGTGTTTGTTGATTTTCTTTTTCTAGGTTTTAAAAATTATTAGGACCCACATGGTGGTGGTTGTAGTTGTTAATCCAAGGGCTTGGTTAGTTACATTCATTGGGACATGGGAATGCATCCTATTTTTCAATAAGATTTCAATAGTAATTAGGGTTATTTATACCTCTTTGAATTCTAGAACAATTATCCCAGTGGAGTCATTCTTGTATCTATACTGACTTTTTATCTTTCCTCTACAATATTTTTTGTATATTAATTCATAAATTCATTTTTAATAAGGCCAAGTGATAGTCACTAACCCATGGGGATCAAGAGAACCCCTTATCCTATGTTAGGATAGGTTTTCTTATCACATTTCCAGGGTACCATGGGTAGTTTTTGATAATGTGGTATCAGATATCTTGGCCGAGCTTATTTTTTATGATAGTATATAGTTGGGTAATATATTTAGGACTTTTTCGGTAGTTACAACTGATTTTCTAGCCATCTTTCATAATAACACACCATAATTCACCAGGTGTGGTTTTGGGAATGTTTTCAAGGGTATTATTTCTAGACATTTCTAAAATTTATCTATGGATAGGATGAAATCCAATTTTTTCTGTCTATTTGATGGGATTAATTTACCTTGTTCCTCTATTTGAGCGGTTTTTTGATTTCTTCAAAACAAAAATTTCAAATTTCTGGTAGCATCATGTCTCGAATAACACGTACAAATCAGATCCTGGAAGAATATGCTATTGATCTTTAGAGAGAAAACCCTCTCATGGAATCATGTCTAGATGAGATGATTGTGCATTCTATACAAGATATTGGATAGGAACAACCCCCAATTCTCATTCAAGATCCAACTTTGAACCACAAAGGGATGTTATCTAGATTCATTTTGAAGTGTTACTTCACTATAATCCACCATAGTTCAAAGGCTCGAATGAAACTCAATAGGATGAGTAATGTTTATGTAGGATTGAGATTTTTTTGGGTTCTTGGAGACACATGATAAAATCAAGGTGAATTGTGCCACATTCATGTTGTATGGATTGTGTAAGAGATGGTAGGTCACAATTGTAAAGAAAAAGAAGCATGAGGGATTAAAATGAAAAGGCGTAAATGTTTATTTCACCCAAAAATTATATCTACAGTTGATTCTATTGGACATAACCACTGATTTTTTCGAATATGAGTAAACCAAATTAATCGTGATAGAAAATGAAAACTTTTTTATTCTGATATTATGTAGTATTCACCGGAGAGAGTATTTATTATTAATATTAATGCTCGACATTTCAATTTGGGACTAAGATATGATATCTATTCATAGATTTTCTTACTGAAGCTTCCTTCTTTTGTTGATATGCTCGATAGGGTGTTGATGGTCTAATTGAATCTGGATTTCATGTGAGGGTTGAAAGGAGTTTCTTTTTCTCGTAGTGGTGGTGTGTTTTCCTATAATTAAAAGTGGAAGAGTGATGATTCTCATGGAGGATCTCAATAATATAGTTTCTCTAGAACTCCTATAGTGATGGGAATAATCCCCTTCATTTTTTACCATTGTAAAAACTAGGGAATTCAAAGAGGGTTTGAATGGAGGTACCAAAGAATTGTGGATCCTGTAGATGATCAGGTCACCTGTATATGATTTACCATATATTTTATTTTCCACATATTGGCTATAGATCATAAGAATCTTCAAAAACAATGCTCCAATTAGATTCTTCATGTAAAAGGGGTTCCAACAACATTCATATGGGATAAAGAATCTTTATGAATTTGAAGAGCCTCTATATGAACAAGTTATGGGTCGAGTTACTGTGAGATGTACCATCACTATAGCTTCATCATTTGTTACTACTTTATTAGATACTGGTGCGTCTATTTCATTTATCTTAACATGTTTTTTTCTTATAAATCCTCACATGGAAATTTTTCCTTATGTGATGGAAATTACTAAAACCCTTGGAACAAAGAGGGAACATGATATCTATAGTCCCACTTCTGTTTTATCATTATAATATATCAAGATTGCATGGAGGTTTTTGATTCATGACCCAAACCATCTTGGAATCATATTTGGGATGTATTGGGTCATTGAAAGAAAACCCAAATTCATTATTATCATTCACAGGTCCACTTTATTACACCTAATGGGGTGTTCCATATCATTCAAAGAGGCTGGGACCGAAGAACGTGTAGAGAAAGACCATATTATCTATAATTATGGAGTGTGATATCTATTTTTTCTTTTGATTTTAGTCGGAATCCATGAGTGGTGATCTCCTAGCAGTGGTCGTCGTGTTCTCTGATGAGTTTCCTTATAACGTCTATCGCTTTCCACTATTTATGGAGGTATATTTCTCGGTAAATTATGTTCCTGGCACTCAACTGGAATCTACTCCATCTTAACACATGGAACTAGATGAAATGAAAGACTTGAAGGATCAATTGGATGATCTTCATGAGAGAGTATTTATACACCCAAGTGTGTTATCTTAGACGTTTGACTCTATCTGCTATGAAGGATGACGGTTCACTTCACCTTTGAGTATATGAATAGAAACTGAATAGAGTGATTGTAAATAAAAAGTATCCCTTACAATATATTGAAAATCTATTTGACCAGTTGAAAGGGGGAAAATTTGTTCTCAATGATTTATCAATGATATGTTTACCATTAATTGAGGTTAAATGAATCTGATGGTTATAAAACTCCCTTTTGGAGAAGTTATGACCATTATGAGTAACTTTTTATGCTATTTTCTCTAAAAATTCCTCTGCTATATTTATTGATAAAATGAATAGGATTTTCAATGAGAATCTTGATCATTATATAGACCTTTTTGTGTATGAAATGATTTTTTAATCTATGTCTAATTAGGATCATGTACATCATTTGAGATAATTTCTATAATTTTTTAGAAATAAACAACATTATAAAAAGATTTTGAGTTATTATTTTTGGATTTTTGATGTGATGTTTTTGGGACAAATGGTGTCAAGAAATGGTATATTAGTTGATCTGAAAATTGATAAAGATGCTATGACATGGGAAAGAACCAAAATTCTTTTTTCTAGATTCTAATATTCATTGGTTTTGACATGTATTAACCCGGGCTTGTCATGTAATTTTCAAACATGGATTTTTGATGACTTCTCTAACTGAAAATAGATTAATTTTTTCTTAAGATAAAAAATTTAAGATTTTTCTATTTAGATGAATTTTCTAATATTTCATTTGTATTGACTCTCCTGAAGGTTGGGATGGGCTATGTAGTCCTCTTTGATGCATCAAGATTAGGTTTGGGATGAATTCTTATAGAGGGTGGTGATATCATTGCTTATGGAACTCATCTACTTCGGCCATATGAGAATAATCACCTGAGCTATGACGTTGAACTCACAACTATGATGGACATGCTTAAAATTTGGTGGCATAATAATTTTGGAGAAATGATTACTATGTTTTCAGACCATAAGATCTTGAGTAATATATTTTCACAGAATGATTTAAATCTTTACCAGAGGTGTTGGGTGGAATACCTAAAATATTTATACATAAACATCAACTATACCCTAGGGAAAGGGAATGTATTCATAGAATATTTAACGAGGAAAATTTCAACATAGGTTGTTAATGAATCATTATAAGAGTGTAACTTGATGTATATTTCTTCATTTTTTCATATTGGAGTTCATGAAACAGGGGTAAAGGTTTACATGACCAATGTTCAGTTGAAAACCTCACTTATCAAGATGATTCTATAATATCAATAACTTGACGATGGTTTCTATAGAATTATAAATATATTTATATCAGGGAGACCGTACCTAACTGGTTGTTATCCAATAATGGGAATTATATGCAAACAAAATCACTTTTTGGTTCCATTAAATTTATAGAAAGATGTATTGGGGGATTTACATAACTCTTAGGGGTTTTACACCTAGGAACCACAATGATGTTTTATAACATGAGGGAGTAATTATGGTTCACGGTATGAGATGGTGAATTTCTGAATTTTTCTATCATTTTTATATGTTCTAATAGATCAATCCCAAGCATTAGTAACCTTCACATGTTCATCAGAAACATATAGTCTTGACATGGATGTGGGATAAAATATCCATCAAAATTTTGGTTGAGTTTCCACATACCCATCGATATAATAATGTGATGCGGAATGCAATCAATAGGTTGATTAAATCATATCATTTTCTACCCATTAATGATACAATCAATGTTGATTAGTTTGGTAATCTTTATGTGAAAGCTATTTTTAGTTTTCAAAGAGTTCTATACACGATATCATTTGATAGGGATCCTCCGTTTTCTTCATGATTTTGTAGAGGCCTTTAAGGGGACTGGGATCTCAGGTTCAATTGAGTATGACATTCGATCCATAGTCAGATTGATAAAAATAATGGGATATAAAGAATCTTGAGGACCTGGTCTACGCTTGGGTTACTGAATTTTTTGGAGCTTGGGATGACCATCTATGTCTGGCTGTGTTTTTTATAACAATAGACACTAATCTATAGTCAAAATGTATCCTTTTGAGGCCTTGTGTCCATGCTTGAATATTTTTGTTATGTTGGTCAATTATAGGTTAAAATTCCTTGGTTATACCAGGATTGGTCCAAAAGGTGATTATAATTATTTAATTCATTTGACAGAGAATATATATGACACAGATCTAGTACATGTATTATGTTGATCATTATCACAGACCATTGGAATTTTCTGTTGGCGAAAAGGTGTTCTTGAATGTTTCTCCACTTTTGGGTGATTGATGGATTGAGAGGCAGGGGAATCTTTCACCTTATTTTGTGGTACATTTTTTGGTTGTGGAGAAGGTGGGAAAAGTGTCTTACTATTTATATGGTTCACCATAGATGATACTAATACATAACTTGTTCCATGTATCTCATCTTAGAAAGTTTCTATCCGATCCATTACATGTTCTGATCTTGTGTTATGTTGAGGTTGAACATGATTTATCCATGACTAAGCATTCAGTCGAGATAGTTGATTTAGATTGAAAAATACATCATGGAATGATGATACCTTTGGTTTGTGGACTGTGTCATCATGTTTTTTATTCAAATAAGATGATGGAGAGGGGGTACATATGAGATATTAGTGGCCTAAGGATGTTGTCCTGGAGGCTTCTGGGAAAGATTTATGGGGGTATAATGTTACTATGATGGGGAGGATATATCCACATGTCACTTTTTTTGAAATTAAAAAACCCCTATTTTAGACAATGCTATGGTTGTGTTCTTCTTTGGTATGTTTTCTGTAAGAACATTAGATGATTTGAAAGATTTTGGCTATACATGGTTGGCCCACGCTTTCCCGAAACCATGTGGCCTACTAGTGAAAACCATGAAGATTGAGGTATCATGGTTTTTAATGATTATTGTACAATTTAAAATCCATTCACCCACCTAGGAAAACCATGAATCTTATTTAAAGGAGGGACACAACTAGGGCATAGTGTTTTCTAAAACATGTGACCCTTTCCAACTGACCATTAATATGGGGGTTTTTAATCCAAATTTATGTTTTAAAATATTGAAACCCCTCTATTAGGTGCCTAATGAACATATACATCCACCATTTAGTTTCTTATTCCTTTGAGGCTCCCAAGAGTAGTTTTTCCCTCAACACCCATGCTAAACTGAATCAAATCTAGAATAATTAAATTCTATATCCACCCAAAAGGTTTACTCCTCCCATTATTTATCTACAACTATCTCCTCCTTCCATACAATGATTTTATAGATCTCCATGTTGACTGGAAGATATAACAACCTTTTTTCTAATATTGGATCTAAGTTTGATTCATGAATCGGGTTTTGATTGTTCTCGGTTGGCATATCTGGATTAGGGTTTTGATCTTAGAGATCCCATGATCCCAAGGTAAGTGGCTCTATTATGATAGGAAAATTTTATTAACCCAAAATTGATTTATTTGAATTCCGTTTTTTATTTAATGTAAATTTTTATCTTTAATTTAAATTGATTTATGTTTATTTCAGTTAGTTTGTTAAAAACCAATTCCACTGAATTGGAAGGTTTGAATTTGAATTTTTTTTGGCATATAACCATGTTACTCTCTTTTTTATTTGAAATATGTATATGCCAAATATTGATGAAAACTGTTTTAAATTACTTATGAATTTATTTAAATTTTTTTATTTGAAATATTTACTAAACAATATTTTTAATGTATTTCAATCACATGAAATTTAAAGAATGACTCTTTCAAATTTTCATTTGAATTTCCATATCTATTTATTTTAAACCAATATCTCTTTGTTGTCAATTAATTATTGGAATCTTATTATTGAATCATTTTCTTCACCCTAATAGGATTTTATCTCAAATAATACATGTTCATTAAGGTGTTTGTAGATTATAATTTTCCAGGTTCATGTAGGGGTATTTTCAACATGAAGCTGATTGAAGATGTAGATCCTTGGGTTTGGTGAGTTGTGTCTGTTGGGACTTGGTTAGTTTTCTAGTCTTTCAAGAAATTTTTTATTGAACTTTGGATTATTTATACCTATTTGAATTCTATCACAGGTCTCTCATTGTTGTTTTTATTATTTGAATAATGACATGTTTATCTTTCTTCTGCAATGTTTTTGAAAAATTCATTTCCACTTACATTTTATATGTTGGCAGGTTCAAATTTCCAACCTATAGGGATCATGAATTCCCTCTAAGGCATGTCAGGACCGGCTCTATTCATGGGTTACTCTAGTATCCAGGAAGGTTCATGATATGTTGTAACCCTTAAAAGAACTTGTTTCCTTCTTCCATTAAAATTATTTTTCCTAGTAAGACTTTTCCCCTCACTTATAATATAATTCTAATCCTTTCAACCATTTCCAAGGGCGATTAATTCCACAATTATCAAATGTGGTAAAATACTTCTTTCCCTTTTTTCATTTATCTATTATTTTCCCTTCATTCCTAATATTCTCTTGGTTCCATTTGAATCTATATGACATGAATAATTATTTTTCTATCATGATACCACATAAAACCATTTATTCGTATGAATAAAAAGTTTTATATACCATCACCCTTTTGATACTTTTCATAATACCTTGACAAAAATGATCAATTTTGAATTCCATGTTTTTAATGAAATACATAACATTACTTTTCAACCTTGTAGAAGTAGAATCATAATAAACAAACACTTTATTTATCCTTTTTCTTCAAACTAATGGAATTTCTTTCCATCTCAGTTTTTTGACCACGAGCGATGTATTTATCGAAGAATGTCTCTTTAAAAGTGATTATTACATGAGTTATATTTCTTATTC